>JZLH01S0027514.1:28990-42839 GCA_001188425.1 Eucidaris tribuloides | reverse complement strand
AATTCTTAAAGGCGGTTACTTTACTATTGTAATCATCCTAAAATTACTGTCATGCGACTTTCGTACAATTGGATAGAAAAATATGGGGAGCAGCACCATCATCTTGAATTAGTAGCCTTATTTCTCCTATTTCACTGTCTTATGGAGATAGGAAGCGTTTTCTTTCTTCGCGGCGTGGTGTCTTCTTTTGAGACTGGATTAGCAAAGGAATCATATTGCTTTTTTTTGTAAATAGAAGTCTTCCAAACCATCAAAACCGTTTTGACGGTAAATATGAAATCGAATTACGATGCAAGTGTGATTCTAACACCCCACCCCTATAGGAAGGCTAAAAAAAAGCAGTTGAATGAATTTTATGTTCCAGACCTCTGTCGTGGGTGCGCTTGCATATTTATAATCTTCCGCCTTGAGAAGAAAGTGCAAGAAATTATATTCATTGATTTCTTTTAAATAAATAAATTCATTGGACATCATTACAGAAAGCCCATTCAACTCAAAAATGCATTGCGTTATAGTGTATGTTGCAATCTTTTGAGTAGGGAGGGGTATATATATACATTATATATTTCTCTTGATATTTATCGCGAAGATACTTATTTATTATATATATATATATATATATATTATGTCTCACGCTTTACCACGAACCGTCGTCTCTGCGCGCTACGGTGCGCAAAAAGTTAGTTTTGCAGAAATCGCGTTTAGAAGAGACGACTTTTTTGAAACTGAGTTTCCAACTCTCTAAAATCAGAGAATTTTCAAATGAATGACATTGCATGATAGCATAGCATTTTAAATTTTTTATACCATATGCTTTTTATCAGTTTTAAACCCGGGGATTTGGCCACAATTTGAATCGAAACAGAGACGACGGTTCGTGGTATAAGAACAAATGCGCGTTCACGTTGATGTAGTTTACCACGAACCGTCGGCTCTACTGTGCGCGCTAACGCCGGCTATGTACAAAACAAATGGACGCTGAAGCGATCTTTGTTCTGAAAACTGCGGTTTTATGGGACGTTGCTGATTTGAATCGATTTTTAAAAGTTGTTTCTGAATTAATAAAAATTAAAATTACATCAGAGTATTCTACTGCATTCTATTTTTTCTATTAGGTTCAATTGTTTTTATGATGCAGTGAATAATTTTGTCTCTATTGGCTTGCAAAACAGAAGAGGACGGTTCGTGGTAACGGCAAAAGTACGCGATAACGCTGATTCCTTTACCACGAACCGCCGCTCTGCCGTGCGCGCACGACTATGTACAAAACAAAATGGACGCTGAGCGTCTACTGTGAAAAATGTTTCTTAGTATCTTGCTGTTTCATACGGTTTTAAAATTGAATTCTGAATTGAACACCAATATTCAATTCGCCTCAGAGTTAGTTCAAGTGGGATATATATTTCATTCTGGCTTGATTTTTTTTATTATGCTGGGATAGATTTTGTTTTATTGGCTTAGGACAAAGGATGGCAATTTCTATATGCTCGATCTCGCACTTATGTTAACACAAACCGTCCACTGCTTGGCATAATTAGCAATTGACAATTAAAGTCTTGATTATGATGTTTAAATGAGCGCTGTCTGCCAATTATTGGCGCGACGTTAAACATATCCAATCTGTTCAGAGTGTTATAAACGCTGATTTTGAAAATTTTTCCCATTGACTTGCAGCTAAGAGGTCACCGGGAGAGGCGGTTGTAATTGAAAGATGTCATGCTTGACTGATTGTTCACTTACTTAAAATTTGAAGTGGAACACGACATTATTGGCTTGGTTTTGGATTTATTAAATTAAATTGGTCGTAAAAATCAGCGCGATGTAACTGAGCAGAATGATATGTAGGCTTTACGTTTATTTCTTACTTTCTTTCTTCTTTTTTGGCTTGAAAACTCTAAAAATTAATATGAGCACCTAGTATGTGAAAGCCTTTTTATTTATAATAAGTTTTCTTTTAACTGTGAATGGGATCTCGTTCACGCAGAGTACTTATTTTTTTGCTGCAAATAATAGATATTTACAAATCCAGACAGAGGAAGCGAAGAACAGCGACTCCAATACAATCTTTCTTTCTTTCCATTCCTTGAACACGCGTGATTATACTTATGATATACGTTTTAAATTTCCCTTCTTAAGTTCAGTTCATATGTGAGTTATCACCTCTTTTTAATCATATGAACTCAGAAACCTTCCCATTTTTAATCTTTGGAAATCTTTCTATTATGCCAAATCGATAATATTCAATTTTCGACTTTTCCCAAACTTCTTTACGCAGTAGGCTAAAATTCAATCATGTTTTTTCCCAGAACTTTAGAAGTAGGCCTAAGTAAAGTTGGGAATTTAATTTTTTCCTGTTTTCTAGAATTACCGTGACGATACAGCGTTATTTTGACTACGTAATCACAATTTTTGATAAGGTTATAAACGTATTTGTCAAGAATACTCATTCTTCATAAGAGTTACACAAAATATATTATTCCGAATTTTGGGGCTAACAGCGTAATTGGAAAAAATTTTGTTCAGCGGGTCACTTCATATTTTTGTTAGACACTAATATAAGTATTAAAAAACCATATTTGTCAAAACAATCATAATTTGTTATTGGTCTTTATTTATCGTTTTATTTATCTATTTATTTATTAAAATTCATTTTCAAAATTATACTTTGTGTATGCGACAGAAGGGATGCTTATTCTTATGCAAGTCAAGTAAATTTCCTCTTTCGAGTACATAAAAAAAAAATGTCCGTTCATCGAGATATTTAATGCAGTCTTTTTGCATTTTATAAGGTAAAATAAACTTACAAACTTAAAGTCGCAGTAAAATTATTGATATTAACATGAAGAAGATTTTACCAATCTTGCTGTTCTGCGCTTCCAGACACGTTGAAATAAAATCAAAGACACCATAAAGTCACTGATAATGACAAATTATCATTCAGAAATCATCGTCACCAGAGAAGCTATGCACTAACCTGTGTGGTAATTATCTAGGGGGCCACCTTCATGTTTTGTGATTTTTCCTATCTCCATGGGTGATGGTTTTAGGACAAAACAATTCACAATTGCTGTTACAGCTTATACATCTTATATCACCAAAAGAAACGAGGATTTAACATTTTTTCACGGTTTACCAAAACTATAAGTTGATTTTAGCGAATCATTTTAAATACCGATCTTCATTAGAACTCGTCATTATCCGTCAGATTTGTTCTTTATTTGATATCACCAAAAAATATATTATGGAAATATCATAACTGGTCATTATCAAGTAGTGCTCTCCACAACAGTGGGATGTATATTCGAATAAAAGTTTCACTGTTATTATAAATTCTAATTTGTCCTAATCGATTAAACCGTTGCCGCACCAGGTTGCACGTTGCAGGGTAAAATTGGAAGCCAACATAAAAGGCAGCGGATTCTCCTGAGCATGTACAACATTTATCCTGCTCATCTGAGCATAAAATGTTGAATACGAGTCCTGCTCCTAATAATAAAACACACAAAAAGTCACAACATGCTAAATTCTTTTGCGTAGACTGCCACTGCTTGTTCGGGGTAAACGGGGGATTGTGCGCGAAACAAACACTGAATAAATGAAGTGAAATTTTATATATCATGGTTCTTCCTATAACCTTTCAAGTATGATTAAATAAGTTAGGAAATAATATTGAATGGACTCTACATTTTAAAATTAATTCACTCTTTTAATATAGAGATGAAATCTTAAACTAGATATAAGGTCGGCTGCATTGTATGGATGTGGCTTTTGAAAATGGTGGTACTTTAAGTCATAACACTTTTATCAGTAACACAAGTCGCAACGATGTTTTAAATTGCCGTCTTATAATCTCTAGATGAAAAACGGTAAGTTAAATCAGATGTTATGTTACTGTCAAAGTGTTAAGAGGGGTTAAATGACATGTTGGGGGTAGTCCTCAACTTGGGCTGATACTACTTCTAGAATCAAGTAAACTATGCAAGCTTCTCCTGTGGAAAATTATGTAGTCAAATGGTTCACTCATTCTAAAACAACAATGTCTAATGTCACAGTAGGCATGGGGAACCTGCTGTGTGGCTCTCTATGGGGCTTATTTTTATCCTTACCCGCGCCAAATTAATTAAGATCACTCCTATGTTTATGCTTGATCTTCTTAAGTAAACAAATTACATTGACAAATCCTCTCAGTGCGGAGGAGATCCACAACTTGCTAGTGAACAGCTGTATTATATTTCAACTCATTTGGTTCTTGAGGCCATTTTTCAAGTGTTTTTCTTCCAATGATGTCACTAACTTTAGACTTAAATACCATTAATTTTCATAAGTCTATCGCATACAATATTATCAAATTAATATCTTTGTTGAATTGTATCTTTATCAAAGAGCTTAATAATAATAATAATAAGAAGAATGATGATTATGATAACAACAACAACAACAACAACAACAATAATAATAATAATAATAATAAATAATAATAATAATAATAATAATAATAATATAATAATAATAATAATAATAATATAATAATAATAATAATAATATATAATAATAATTAATAATAATATAATTAACAATACTATACTACTACTACTGTACTACTTAGTTACTACTAGTACTTAACTACTACTTTCTACTACTACTACTACTACGTACTAATACTACTACTTATACTACTTCTACTATACTACTACTACTACTTCTGATACTACATATACTCTACTACTTAATAAATAATAAATATACACTACTACTACTCTTACTACTACTACTACTTTAACTACTACTACTAACAATAATAAACACAACAATAACAAAACAACCTATGCTTATAAGCGCATGACACATTGCTGTTGCATGTTTCTTGCGCTATAAGAAAAATAGAAAAAAGGATGAGAGATGGTACTGGATCCGATACGGTTTCAAGATATATCAGGCGATTTTAAAAACAGTATGTTTTCAAAGCAATCTTAAAATGATTATTGTATTAAATACATCTAAGAGATCTGTGGAGGTTCGTTCCATAAAATTGGAGCAGTGTGAGCAAAGCTTCTGTTCAACATTATGTTTTCGGTTCAGAACTGTCGGAATAATGAATACAATTTTTTCTTCCCTAGATCGGAGATTCTTTGTGGTTTGTTACACAGTGAGAAGTTCATCAGATATGCGAGCCAGGTCGTTGAAAGCTTCATAAGGTAATATATTTAAACACAATTCGAGAGCAGACAGGTATCCAGTGCACTACAGTTCTTGCAAAATAGGTTGATATGATTTGCACGTTTTTTGTGCGTATGATACTAGTCGAGCTGTGGAGTTCTTGATAACTGATTTTACTCTTTTTTCACTCTTATAAATCTTTTACACCCTAGGACTTTTAAAAACTGCAACTTGTAATGTAGCCTAGACTAATCGGAGGTACTGAAACAATGTTAGCATATAACTACTGTAGACATACAGTTTTGTCTTCATCAAGCTTATCTATAGGGGACAGACATAAGGGCATAGGCGCTTAGGCTAGCCGAAACTTGACTTCACAGCAGTCGAAGGTAGGCTGCGTCTCATAGTAGACGAGTAAATTTAAACTATTACTAGCTTGTTAGTCCTGCCATTAGGGCTAAACAATTCTATACAGTCTAGATCATACGGATTATGAAAACTATTGAAAATCGGAAATATTATTTTATTAAAGAAAACTAAAGTGCAATTAACTTAGGTTTTTAAATCGTCATGTTATACTGTCGTCGTTGTTACCAGTTGTTAACTTCTAGCGTTAAATTTTTGAAGCTTTTTTTGGCGCTGTTCTTTTTTTTCCAATAATATAGAAAATTTGTAAAGAGCTATAACGATAATGACGGGGAAGAGAACTTCTATTTTGTGTGGAATTATCGCTATTTTGCTCAAATGTTTATTCATTAATTTCGTTTTATTTCATTTATCTTCATTTTATTATTTCCAAAGATATAAATCAACCAGTTTAACAAAATGACAAGGTTGAAGCGTGATATTTAATTTCTAGTTATCAAAACAATACAATCTCGTAAATGCTACACAAAGTAACAATAATTAACATACATAAATTCATAATTTTAAAATTATCAACAAATATTTGTTTTTTCATCCTTTACGCCTAGGTCACATTTGCGTCTAAGATTGACCTTACGGAGCCCGTTAAACTCATCGTATCTTCCCATTTCGTACGACATCTCCCTACGGTTGACAAGCTGCTTTGACTGTACGATTTCGCCACGATTTCACTGGGCCCTCCCCACGGGAATCGTAGCCTCTACGATTTTTTGTTAAGTGTGAAATTGACAAAATTTTTAAAAAATCGTAAGCGGCCCGTAGCCGTAAAGACTTATCGTAGATGATTTGTACGATCGACGCAGGGAACATCGCAAACGACGGTGTGCGTGATTGTAACATTCATCGTACGATATTGGAAAAAGCATCCGGGTCACAGGTTGACTGCGTACACGGAATGTTAACTTTATCTACGATTAAATCGGTACGATTTATTTGGGGCATCGCAAATGGCGACGGGCTACGAACGTACGTACGAAGCATTTCGTGCATTTTTGTACGGGTGCTTTGAGTTCGGGGCCGGTGCTAAGGCTGTACGAAGATCGTTACAGCTTATCGTACAGAGGCATCGCGCGAATAAGCCCTGTAGTCTTCCTTGGCCCCTTACAGACTCGTCTTCGATATTCGCTACAGACATTGTACATATCGTACAGAAATCGTACGATATCGTGCAGGGGGTTCACAGAAGATGTGTATAAACCATTGTGTCATTTTTATCTGTTCGAATACCCAGTTACAATAGTCCGATATCTACCAATTGACTGTACGATCAGCGCAAAGTCTTCGGGCGATGTCGCTGGCGTCCGATCGATACGATGCCATCTACGATAAGTCTACGGGCTACGGGCTTACGATTTTAAAAAATTTGTCAAACCGTCACGCCTAAACAAAATTCGTTAGAGGGATACGATTGCTCCACTTAGTGAATTCCATGAAATCGTACGAAAATCGTACAGTCAAAGCTTGTCACCGTACTGAGATCGCACGATATGGACAGATACGATGAGTTTACGGGCCCCGTAAAGTCATCGTTTTGACAAATGTGGACAAGGGTATTTGGGGAGGGCGCTAAACAAATGTACGAAGGTTGCAACCTCACGGGCGTCATCGTCCTTTCATACGATTCTCTCTACGATATTGCCCAAGATATCTGTGAAGAAGCTGAGGAGACGGCAGGGGTAACTGCACTTTATATCGACGATCTCTGTACGATAGCCTGTCGATATCCCCGCTACATCCTGCACCTGCTGGAACTCAAGGCCCGTTTACAAGAAATGCCACGATTGCTCGTAGATAATGTTGAACGCAACCTCGTAAGACCGTATGCCATCTGCGATGCCCCCCAGAATCGTAGATTACAATCGTAGCTAAAGTTTATTCGTACCGGTGTGTCCGCCCAGTCAAATTGTGACTGGGCCTTACATGATGCTTATCATTATTATAATAAAGAGAAACAAATTAAATATAGTTGATTTTTTTTTTATAAAACGACATACAAACTCATTCATAACAGAAAAACGAAGCCTATCCTGTTATGACCAAAATAATTGGAAAAATGAAATACAGTGCGTCAGGTAACACAGAAGTGTTTGTAGCATAGAGGTCCCTGTAATACAAATCCACACACAGTGAACACCACAAATTACACACAAGAACGCACATAAAACCGCCTAACACAGACACACAGAGACATACACACAGACAATGCAACATCATAGACAATGCACACATACATACAGCAGACATACACAGACCCACACTAGACAGACAAAGCAGACAGACAGAAGCACACACACGTAGAAACGGGACATACAACACACAGACAGACAGATGGACAGACAGAAAGACACACACACACAACACACACACCACACCCCCCCCCACACACACACACACACACACACACACACCCACACACACACACACACAAAATATTGAAGAGCTTATACTCATCCAAATTATCATTGAGTACATGTTTCAACAAAGATGGACAGTTCGTGGTACAGAATTAGATAAACTCACTGAACACACAAAACACATGACACAGACCACACAACAAAACACTACACAACCACAGCCCAATACCCACTACATACATTACACCATGTACACAGACACACAAGACAGACAGACGCACACACACGTAAACACGAGATTACACGCATACACACAAACGAGAAACACAGACTACACAGTATACAGAAAAAACAGACACACCGACAGACAGACAGACGGGACAGACACACACTACACACAACACACCACATACGCATTACAGACAGACATACTACATACATCACATACACACATACACATATGCACAAATATTTGAAGAGCTTTACTTATCCAAAGCATCATTTGCAGTACATGTTCAATAGGAAGAAGACGAGATTTCGTTGGTACACGCGCACTTAGCCTGGATTTTACAGAAAATTCTTTACACGAAACCGCCTGAGCAAGCTCATTGCGCGGCCACTGCGCTGTGCGCTGCACGCGTGCGCGCATGCAGAGACGACGGTTCGTGGTAATGAAACTGCAATAATATTGATGAGCCGGCGCTTGATGGTGATGTCAGGTATGACGTAATACGATATTTTCAGACTCTGAACATTCACACAGATTGATTAGTTATTCACGAGTTAATTTACGAAATATGCCAGGAAACCTGAAAAAATTGAAAAAAATCACGAAATTGGCCAGAGGACGACGGATTCGTGGTAAAGGCGACGATATATATAATATATATTAGTATTATATATATATATATATATATATATTATATATATATATATATATATATATATATATATATATATATATATATATATTATATTTGTATTATGATATGGAAAAGGACGACTTCGCATGCGAAAAGGCGCTCGATGCTTTGGGGCAGAGCGTTATAATTCCATTACCTTTTGGGCTTCCGTCGCCAATCCAGCGGTTTCACAAACAAACCGATCCTCAGGCGACTGACGATGTTTGGGTTTGTCCTGCCACGGCAAAGATGGTTGCCTTTCACGCTCTGGTGGTCTGGGGTTGCTGTGTCTACATTTCGATGCAAGGTCGGATCGGCGGTTGAGTGTTGTCTTTGTATTGTCCATAATCGATTAGGTTTTTCTTCTAGGCAGAGATTACCCTCCCTTACTCAAAGTTATTGCCAACATAAAAATATAGGCGCATACATTTTACGGATGAAGGGTTCTTTCTAAAATGATAACCTAACTCGTTATTATTGGAAAATTACATTTTAAAAAAAGAATTAAATCAGCTGAATATACTTTCGCGTCCTTCATCCAAGGGCGGAGGATTATCAAATGCAAGCGCGCCCACGACAGAGGGGATGGAAAATAATCTTTTACCTCTGCTTTGCTTCCCAGTTGGGGTGGGGTATTAATTAACAGCTAGAATTGCTTAATTCGGTTTCAGATTACCCAATGTTTAATTGGTCTCGAAAGACTTTCCAGCAAACAAAAAATGTTGTTTCTCACTTTGATCCTCTGAAGGCGTCTCAGAAGAAGACCACACCTCGAGACGGAAAGTGACCTTCCTATCTTCATTAAGACATTTTGGTAAGGAGAAAACGCGCCATATTTTAAATAAGGACCTCTTCAAGATATATATTCTTTTTATCTTTTTGCTATTCTAAAAGCCAGTTTACTATCGTAAACATCTTAAATTTACTGTCATGAGACTTCTTGGATACACTGGATATTAATGATACGAAGAAAAGCCATCATTCTTTTATTGAGTAGCCTTATCCTCCTTGTCATGCCTTATTGAAGATAGGAGCGTCACTTTTCGTCCTTCGAGGGGTGAGGTCTTCTTGCTGAGACCCCATCAGAGGAAGACATTGACATTTTTTGATCGCAGGAAGTCTTTCCAAACCATTAAAATCGTTTCATTGGTAATCTGAAACCGAATTGCGATGTTAGTGTTAATTAACACTCCACCACTACGGGGAGTAAAAAAAGTTAAAATTTATGTTCCATCCTCTCTGTATAGTGGGCGCGCTTGCATTCAATAATCTCTCCGCCTTGGAGAAGGAACGAGAAAGTATATTCATTGATTTATTTCTTTTTTTTAAATGTAATTTTCCAATAATAAACGGAGTTAGGACATCATTTTAGAAAGACTCCTTCAACGTTAAATGTATGCGTTATATTGTATGTTGCAATACTTTTGAGTAGGGAGGGTACATATAAGCCGCTTTTTCTTTTGAAAAAAATATATGCAGCAATGGAAATGCACACACGAGAGTTGCACACCTGACAGTTGACCTCAAGTCAGGTGACTTCAAGTGTCCTGACCTGAAGTCATGTTCGTGAACTTAGGATTTTTTCGAGCTCGCAGAGTGTACTTCGGGCAGCAATGAATTGCCATCACGATTGTAGGAGATACACAATGCCTTTGAATATTGTTCGTTTAATGAATGTTCAACTGGTTTGTCGTCTGGTATTTTGTAGTTTTATTTTCTCTTTTTCTGTTTCTTGTATTATTCAGAATGCCTTTTATGACAAAATATTGAGATAAATGCTATAATTACATATCCTCCCAGGAGAGGTGTGGTCGCATATTAGAACAGCCACTGCGTGCATTCTGTGCAATGGTGTCTGCAAGCCGTGTGATGTACGTATAGGGGCCTACGCGATCGCCGAGTTCACTGATTATTGCTGAACAGGACTATAGATATGCCTCCAGTGTAATATAGGAAATATGACCCGACCAGTATTCTAACTTGCGGATATCAGTATGTATGGAGGTATGTATGGTCCATTTTTTTTTCACGAAGAATCAGCAAGAACACACTGCGGCTGTCGCCTGCACACTACGTATACATGCTTACGCACATCCTGCGGCACGCATTGCAGATTGTGCACGCACTGGGTGTTCTAATATGCCATCCTACCCATCCTTAACCACTACGGGACGATCTGTAATTAGAGCATTTAACTCAATATTTTGCCATTAAAAGCATTCTCATCAATACAAGAATCAGAAATAGAGAAAAACAGCAAAATATCAGACGACAAATCAGTTGCACATTCATTAAACAAACAACAATATTCAAAGGCATTGTGTATCTCCTACAATCGTGACAGCAATCCATTGCTGCCCGTGGTACACTCTGCGAGCTCGAAAACCTTCTAAGTTCTCGAACATGACTTCAGGTCAGGACACGTTACCTGACTTGAGGTCAGCTCTCAGGTGTGTATTTCCATTGCTGCATATATATGGTGACAAATCTCAAAATTGAAATCATTTTATCATTTATTTCTGAAAACAATCGGAAGTCAATGGAACTCAGTGTTAAAAAGCCTGCACAGTTGCATATACCATGAAGCATTCGAGGCAAGGGGTACAAGTAGACAGTCAAAAAAGTCATAAACAAACACACATAACACACATAATATAAACACACATGCATGCAGCTCATGCCGTTATTACAAACGTTGACTCCACTTTATAATGAAATAATAACAAATAAATTGAAAAGAAATGCTCTTCATATCACTTATCGTATATATCCAGCACACACCGAATGTTGGGTGCATAAAGAACTGGCCAAAATGACAGTGAAACTAGAATACCTACAAAAACAAGGCTTTATACTATACATACTGTGATACTAGATTTAAAAGAACGAAAACGGACTGCCCAAAATATGTAGTATATTATGTAGTTGTTATCTATTTTCAAATACTACATGTATAATAACCAATTTCCTGCCTGTTGGTCTAAAATAATACCATTTATTCATTATTATCCAACAGGTATTTTCCGAAATATCCAGTTGGAAAACTTTAAATTGATAATGGCCCTGATCTCTGAAACATCAAACATCATTTCAAATAATATAATGTCTTTCTTCTCCCAGACCAGTTTAAAATCTAAAAGAAACAAACTACTTACCGATAAAAGCAGAAGATGGTCTGCCCGAATGCTGTTGCTAGGAAGACGAATAAAACATGCTGAAAGAAACCAGATGGCGTTGAATTGTTTCTGATATCGAAACAAACACAGAATCCAACGGACACTGAAATGGAGAATGCTCTGCACTGGAAGACCAGCTGTACAACACATACTTTTATTATCTTGTTACACATGAATTATTCATGATATACACACAGTAAGTCATGATAGGGTAAAGTCTGTCCAATCATATAACGGCTGTATTGATCCATAATCTTTGGAACTCGTTTACCGCATTTGTCGGTTATGTACAAACTAAAAAAGGTATCTAAGCAGAGTTCTTTAATATTGTAACCTCCTTTATGTGTTTCTTACCTGGAACTCTTTCAGGATGGGGGAGGAGCTCTGGGAAACATTCGAAGGGGCATATCCATCTGCTCTACTTATTACCTTATAAATAATCATACAGGCAGACAGACAGACTAAACACATACGAACACACACACACATACACACAGACAGACACAGACAGACACAGACAGACACAGACACAGACATACGGGCACACACACACATACACAAACACACACATACACAAACACACACACACACACACACACACGCACGCACACGCACACGCACACGCACACACACACACACACACACACACACACACACACACACACACACACACACACACACACACACACACACACACACACACACACACACACACACACACACACACACACACACACACACACACTCGGCACTTTGATTGTAATAATTGCACATTGTCTGGGTAATATATTAAAGCCAGGGTTATAAAATCATTCTAAACAACTAAACTAAACTAGTGCAGTTCGACTGTACGCAGGCGATGGGTATGCCTGCGCAAAGGGCGTAGGCTGGGGGTGCACTGGGTGCACTTTGCCCCCCCCCCTCCCGCAGAGCCAAAGGAGTTCCGCCCCTGGCAAGCAAAAAGAAATTTTCACCACCTTTTCTGCTTTCAACGCCTGATTTTCTCAACTTTAGTTCCACGTCCCTAAGATGTGCACCTCCCCACACCAAGTTAGTTCCACCTCCGCAAGATGTGCACCTCCCCATGCCCAAACCAGCCTACGCCCCTGTGCGCACTCAAGTTCCCAATCCATGTACCCAATCTTATTTAAAGTCTTTAAATTATTATGGTAATTAAATGAAATTAGATTTGTACAAGTTTTCATGACCTTTAAAAAAAAGTGAAATAAAATCAGTTCATCGCAGCATAGAACATACTAGGTCCAAGTTACATCGAAATTCGATCAGCTATTTTCGTGAACTTTAAACTTTGACCATTTACCTCCAAAATTTAATTAATCCTTTGTACCTTATACGTACTTCATTCAATTGCTATCACATATCGATCAGCCGTTCATAAGTTAAAGTGGTAAAGAGCCCAAATTAGACATGTTTTGTGGCCCAGTGACCTTTGACCTTTGAACTTTTAATCGTAAAATGTAATCAGTGCATTGTTGTCTCATAATACACTGTACCGCAAACATTTGTTTTATTTGGACCTAAATTACAGAGAGATCGTGGAGGCATATTTACCCATTGACTTCCCGACATTCAATTTGATTGTCCCCCCCCCATTTTTTCCTTTTACAATGGCTTAAAATGAATGTCCTAAAAATACGTTCATCAATTGTACCTCTTTGTCCCTGATTTCTGATACAATCCACATGTTTTCTAAGATTTTCATTTCTGATTGACTCGTATTAAATCCTTCAACATGACTTTGACTACTCCTGTTTGTCCCTAGCTCATTTTGTTCCTGTTAAAATTTTCCAATTTTCTCAGTGCTTGAAATAAC
>JZLH01S0027512.1:11436-35502 GCA_001188425.1 Eucidaris tribuloides | reverse complement strand
ACAGAAGAGAGATAACTTGTGGCAATAGTTGAGAGATTTGGCGGCAGCACCAGTCTATGAGTCATTAAACATGGACTATAAAGAACACATTTCTGTGCGCAAATACATTTTGACCACTTGCACAAAAGTGGGTTGTGCTCACTCATGCATAAAATACTTCAATACCCAACAGTGTCATGAGATAGCGTAGGTCCAAGGTAAAATATTCATATCAAGAAATAATCTCTAGATCAAGAAATTTTTGATTAATAATTTTTTCTAAGTGTCTACTTTTTTTTTGATACACACTGTATTTAAGAAGTTTGCATGCATTGACACATTTTTATTATGAAATGGAGAAAATGCGTTCTCTTTCTGTAGGCTTATATTTAATGTTAATAAATAGAATTAAAATATTATTCGTGACAAAATTTTTAAAAAAGTTAAAAATTTGTCACGACACATCGAGATAAATACTAAAACAAAGAATATCGTGATCATCATTAGCAATTTTGCAAGTTCTAACGAACTAGCAATTTACAACTCTTTGGGCCTGGTAGTAAAATTATATACATGTAGGAATGTCTATTAAAGTTTGTGATTGTAATAAAAATGCATTTTAATACAAAATTGTTCAGTTATTGTTACTAATAACGAAAAATGGGAAACTTGATATTATTATCTATAATATCATTAAGATAAAGATCTATACTGAATTAATAATCGTAATGATAGTATTTACTTTAAATTGGCTCCAATGTTTATAATATATTTAACTTATTTGAAAAAGAATGTTTTTGAAGGAAACCTCTGTCAAAATAGGCCATTCCTTTATGTCATTCTGTTCGATTTTAGGAACGTCAAAGAGGAAGATAAAGTGGGTGCAGTGTATTGTAGCAAATCTGGAAGAGATGGCTCCCGAAGTAGATTTCCTCGTGGTCACGTGTCCAATGACCTCTGACACGATAGGAATGATTGGGCGAAGACAGTTCGGCTCATGAAGAAAACGGCCATCGTCGTAAATATAGCACGAGGTTAGAATGGTGACAGAAAAGTAGAAAAGGTCGTGCAACTTTCGCACCACAGAAATTTCTTACTGAAGATGCATGCTCTCATTTTTACTTTTTCAAGTGAATTTCACTTTTTTGGATCTCATGGATAAAAAAATCTCTGTAAATATCATTTACAAAATAACAGTCACAATTTATAGATTATGTTGCTGATAATAACACATCACTGAAATTTCCATCGTATTGACATAAAATTAATGTTAAGAATTGATTACGTCTAAGGACTAGGCGATACCAAATCATCTTCTAGAAAGTGGAAGGGAATATAAGTGAAACGTAAAAATCTCGATCCTCATTAGGCCTAATACATAATATTTTGATGAACATTATGGAAATAATATGTTTGTCCTCTGGAAAGAACAATTAAGATGTAGAAATAGGTAAAGAAACAGATACAAATTACATGTAAGACGGAGATATATAGATGATATCTGCGAGAAACTAGAAAAAGTATTTTAAGGGCTGCTTTTCAGCCTGACTAGTTCGCTAGCTGAATCATACATTAAAACACATGAAGAAAAGTTTACCTTCACAGGGGCTGGTATGTTTTCTTTCCCCTTAACTTTATACTTAACTCTACCTAAATTTATTATTCTTTTTTAAATTTCTTATTAATCTACTTAGCTATTTAAACGCTCATTAACGCTGCTGCTGTTAAAAAATGATGAATTACCAAGCGTAATAGCATCTGATTAGATCTTCATAATTCTCGCCGCGTTTCGGCAGGTCCCATCCTCGATCACGATGCGCTGGTGGATCGCGTTGAAGAGCGGCACCATCGGGGGAAGAGCATTGGACGTGACCGCGCCCGAACCGTACCTCACGTGACCCACGAACTCCTGAAGATGTCCAACGTCATAGTGACCCGCACATCGGCACAGTGACGGCAAGCCACCGCCCGTCGGATGCTGGAGGAGAGCTTAGGCGACCTGCTGGCCGGGATCGAAGGCAAACCGATGCGGAGGGAGGTCGACCTATCAGCTAAAGCATCGACTAGGTGATAATTCCCCCACACTTCTGCACACTGCACAACTTTACTGAAATGTGGTCCATGGCGTCAGGGACGCCGCCACAGGGGAAGGGGGGGGGACGATGCTCTAATGTTTTCAAAAAAGTAAATAAAATGTCGGGGATTTTACTGATTTTCGAAAATCCCCCCCCCCCCAAATCTGGTCCTTGTTTTGGCTAGTAAAATTTTTGGGGCAGGCAAAAAATGCATTTCGTAGTCGTCGGCTCCCTGCGCCCGCAGAGACTCCAACTTCTCCGTTTTTGGGGAGATGCTCCCGCTTTGATCCATTTTCACAAAATCTCCGCCCTCCTCGCCGCTTTGAGTTTGAATTTCTCCCGCCAACGCCGTGTTTCTCCTTTTTCTCGCCCGCCAACCACTTTTTGGAAAGAAATGAAATCTGAATCAGTGATTTGACCCATTTATGTTGTCATATGTTTAGAAATAAGGCCTGAAGCAGCAACAAGAGAGCTTCTAAAACCACTACAAAATGGCCTCCGGCGCAAGGAAATTTCATGTTTTTGGCGCCGGTGATGTGGGCTACGCGCACATTAAGTCAGAGTCTCCCGTTTGCTAAGGGGTCTCGGCGGGAGAATCTCCCGCTTAAGAGGTGTTTGGGGTTGGAGTCTCTGCCCCCGCTTGTCCGATGCTGTACGGCTTGCAGTTCGGCTAGTAAAACTGCCCCTGTCCATGGGATAGGGGTCGGCGCCACGGATGGGGAGGGGGGGGGGCGGCTGCACCCTATGGTTTTCAAAGTAAAGAAAATGGAGGGTTTGTGTAGGCCTATTTGTTGACAATTTCGCCCTCTCCCCCTGAAGATTTGCAACCATAAACGTCCTCGGGGGCGGCGCCCGGGTAAATCTTAGGAGGGACAAAAAAATCTGTCGGGAAATGTTTGCCTTCCAAAAAAATTACTAGCCAAACTGCAAGCCAAACAACACCCGACAAGAGGGGGGCATGGAGCCGACGACGACGATCAAGAACATTTTGTTAATTACTTTTAAAAAATAACAATATTTCTAATTTAAACAATTCTGAGCTGCAAATTGCACTTCAAAACCATCTTAAAGTTCTTTCAAAAGTGAAACTCTGTGAGTACCCAGTCTTACTATACACGTAGTATTAAAAAAATAAACTATCTGGACGTTCATTATTAAATTGATATTCATTTATGGTCATTTGGAAAACAACAGCATTGTTGTCAAACTTTTCGTACTTTCTGTTTAGTTATCCATTTGAATCTGGGTTGTATTATACGACACCAACTTTTTTTTTTCAATTCGAGTGTCCTCAATGTTAAACAAGATATGAAAATATTAGTGAATCAATAAATAAATTTGACCTATTTTTACCAACATTAAAATTGTAATGTTTTTAATTTTTATTGTACGTTTATGGTGGAAATACTTGTAATAAATGTTTGTATATAAATGAAACATCTAAATAGTCGTGTTTTCTGTGTAGTGACATAATTCAGTACATAGACAGGCAATGACTGGATAAAATTTGAGGCATACTTCAAAACACAGTGTAAAGACCCTCTTTACAGAATACAGATAATGGTTATGTTCTCTAAGCAGGGTAATTGATGCACCTACTCTTGAATATGAAACAATCCGATATATCCATCTCTAATTTATTTTATTTTCATGCATAGAGTAGCCATGTATCTGGAGATTCAAATTCCCATTCAAGCTCACAAAACATACACATTCCAAAGGCAGACACACAGACACACAACATGCACATACAACACATCCTCATGCACACACAACCGCAACTAACACCACACATACACACAACCGGAGCCCCCCTGCCGACACACACACACACACACACACACACACACACACCACACACACCACCACACACCACACACACACACACACACACACACACACACACACACACACACACACACACACACACACACACACACACACACACACACACACACACACATACACACACACACACAATATCACCCACACACACATACACACACACAAATGCACACACTCACACGCACACAACCAGCACACAGCCACAGACACAAGCAACCACCACTAACACCCGGACACCAAACGTCATTCACACACACACACACACACACAAACAAACACACACACATCCTCCCACATACACAATCTGACCTACACATGACATGCACTAAATGTTTATACTACGCCAATGTTTGCATTTTTTTATTTAACAACTTCCTATAGTTGTCATTTTTATTAATTATCAATGGAGTAAATTAATTTGTTAAATATTGTTATTCAGTTTCAGGAAATACCTTTCAAATGGATTTTCCAACCTTTAAATACAAAGTTCACTCTGCCAGCAAGTTGGTTTTAATAAAAGCAGAAAAATGAGAGAAGGATATTAATGAAAGTTTGGCAAAAATCCACCAAAGAATAAAGTTTCATAGCTTCAATTTTGTAACGTCACATGCGAGCAGCTCCGCATATGTCATGTTATATAAATTCCATTAATTTCCATTTTTATATGGTTCATGATAATTGAATTTTTTTTTCCATAGAAGCATGTATGAAATAATGTTTCAGATAATATATTGAATGCACGGGGTAAAATCATTTTCAAATTCTTGAGAAAACGGCACTATTATGAAATTTATATCACATGACATATGGGGAGCTGCTCGTATGTGATGTTACAAATTTGAAACTCTGAAACTTCATAACTATGTTATTCTTTGGTGGATTTTTGCCAATGTATCATTAATATGTTTCTCTCATTTTTCTGCGTTTACTAAAACCAACTTGACGTCAGGGTGAACCTTGCCTTTAAGCTTAGCATGATACATGAACAATTATATCACAATGTAATTTCAGTACTTTCACAGAAAGTCTATACTTTCTCAAACAGTATAACTTACACTTCTTAACCCGTTGAAGATTAGACACGACATACGTTGCCATGAATTCTATGGAAAATGTATGTTTAATCCAAATCAAAACTGTCCTCAACAGGTCAAGACTGTATTGTAATACATGTATCTCAAATACATGCATTGTCACTTGTTTCTTGAGCACTAGACTGATTCCCGGTACATGTCTACAATGACTGCAAGAAAACAGATAATTTCACAAAATCGTTATGTATTAAATCAGTGAATGTATTGTTTAAATAGCCATTACATTTTATTTGGTTTACACAGTCACATATAAATTCATTACAAAATTCTGAATATTTAAATCATTTAAATATGAATATGACAAATTAACATTTGTACCAAAATACCGATTAATAAGGCGGAAATAGTTGCCCATTGGACCGAGTCATCCCGCATCCTTAATAAATGTGAAGTATTACATGACAAGTGCTAGATATGGTCGGTGATCCATTCTCCTCCTCCTTGCTTTAAAGGCATGTTGATGAAGGATGTGAAAATGACAGAATCTTCAACTCCAAACATTTCATTTGTTCATATTTCATTCAAATTTCCATCAGCAGTACCATGTTACCATGGTAACAAGTGAAGCCAGACATGTACAACATCCCCTGACCTCATATTTTTTCAATTACAAATTCAATTGTTTCATCACTCTATCACATTTCATACCAAGTCTGCAGTTTGAGCTTTACTATCAAGGTCAAATTCATTCACTGATATCTTGATAGTGAAACCATATTTGTCAAAACTTTTGTATTCGTCGCTGTTTATTTTTCCAATTTAACAGGACAACATGTAATTTAGCTGACATCTAATTTCTATACTCTCCAACTGTCCATAATGAATTGTCCACACTGTTTAACTTCAAACTTACAAGACCAAAGAACCCAGTCATTCATTGAATCTTGTCAAACTAAAACTCTTGGCACTTATTGAGAAAGATTGCAGTGCATGGAGCTGGAGGGGTGATATTAATTTTGATTGTATTACACAGTACAGATATAAGTTAACATATGTGTATTTAGGGGGTGTTTTGGGGTGTTGAAACACCCCCTAAACACCACCCCATTTTCCAGAAAACACCCACTTTCTTTCAAAAGGGAGATGTTTTAAACCCCCCGTGAGTTGATATGATCTGGCAGAGAGGAATCGGTTTCCGGCTGACCTGAGAAGCTTTTTTGTTTGCTTGCTGTGGCTGTGTTTGACCGCATGCGGACGTGATTTGGCCATGAAAATGGTTTTCGGCAAACATGACCATGGAATTTACCCTGTCACCGCCCTTGAACACTCACCCCCCCCCCTTTCAAAATCCTGGCTAAGCCTATGTGAGTTATTACAACTTAATTACAATTCTTTTGACTATTCAGGTTGCAGGTATATATACAAGAATGTTGGTTCCTCATACCCTTAAAAACGTGTCAGTATTTGTGTACTCGCTCACTGTTAGTATCCCAATAGAATTGTGCGAGGGCCATATTATGACACATAATGTCCCAAAATCATACGTGTTGACCATCCAAAGCACATTGTCACAAGTACTGCATAATGTTACAACCAATGCATAATGTCATAACCAATACCTAAAGTCATAACCAATGCATGTCACGGCAATGTCACAACTTCTTATGCATAGTGTCACAATAGACTTTTCATGCATAATGTCAGAACTTAATGCAAAATGTCACAAGTTTTGTCACTGATTTTTAGCTCATGACCCAGTTGGGATTGAGGGCAATAAGTGCCCATGATATGAACTGAAGCAAACAAAAATGCGTCAAGCACCAAATGTGTTGAAAGATATACCTAGGTCCCCCAATTGATACTAAACTAGATATCATTAGGGGTTGACTGGTCAACACATGTCACGATTTTGCGACATTAAACATCATTGTGACATTATGCATGGTTGTGACTTTACCACTTGTATCAGACCCTGTCTACATAGTGGTACAACATTAAATATTTCATTGTAATAATAAAAATACCACATTTCTAAAAAAAAAAATTGTCATTGTCATTCATCTGGTGGCTTGATGAAAGACTTTTTGTGTTTTTTCCTTGGAAGTTCTTCTGTCTGTGATCTGTTCCTCTTCTTGTTAAACTTCTTTTCAATTGTCCCCATCAGAGTTGAATACCTGAAAAAAGGACACAAATAAAAAAATGAGGGGATAAAAAAATAGAATTGTGAGATTTCTAACCACATCACTTACTTTCACTCTTCATCTAGTTAGCAGGCCACTTTTCTATTTTTTACTAATTTGTAAGAAATTAAAGCATTTCAGAGTGTGAAATTTTCATGGCACTGATATATGATTTAGGTCAATCTTAAACATTAAAACACATTATAAAGTTTCTCTTTTGACCATTTACAAAAATTATACACTGCATTTAAAGGCAGTGTAAATACACTGGTGCATAGAAGAAATTATATCCCTCTATGAATATTCATGAGCACTTTCTAAAACGCAATTGGTTGATTGATGCTCATATGATCAAAAACGATTTCATTAAAAATTAAAAATCCTCGCCAAAGCTCTGTATATTTTTCACTATTTTTGTCTGGGCAGCACTGCACATACTGTGCATGCTCATTTCCCCGGAAACAAAATGGCGTACCAATTGCCGCGACACTCAAAATGACAATTTGAGTGTCTAATTTCTTTGTTATTTTATGATTTTAATGTTTTTTTAATATTACATTGGTGTTGTAATGAAGATTTTATGTTAACCCTTCGAATTATTAGCGCCGATTTATGAATCATGAATTCAAATGCAAAAAAATTACAGAAATTTGACTCGCATCGCGTTCGGCTGCGACTTACTGCGCCAGACCGCACGCGACGTGTGGGGCTGTGTACTTATTTCACAGCAAATCTCCGTTTTGGAAGCGGACGGCGGCAATCGGTGCATTACAATTAATCAGCATAACACCACTTTTGAAGTTTGCGTAACGTTTTTACTACTGTGTTATGAAGTTGGAGGGATATAAAACAAATATACCAAGCATTAAAGTGACAGGCTAACATTGTGGAGCTTCAATTTAAAAAATTGTCAAACTTTGATATCTGAGCTACATAGCAGTGTTCAAAAGGACAAACAAACACCCTAGAAGACAAAAGTTTGGAAAGTTACACTGCCAATGGCAAGTTATGCATGAATAAACAATTAAAACTCGGGGGCGAGTTTTAATAGCCTAGGTGTACACACAGTAAGTCTATGGGAGGAAATGGGCAAGTGAAACCGGTCAACTTACGATTTTCACTTTTTTAAAGCACTAAATAATCATTTTGAAATACAATTTTTTCAGGGCTTCATTTTTAGATCTCATCAAAGACACTGGTAGCATGGGGAATCATGTGGCTCAGATTTTTTAACTGTGGTAAATGTTAGCCAATACCTTTAAGTTCGAAAGTATAGTGGAAATTATCTATCTTAGGAGGGACTGGCAGTTTTATATTTCGTCGGGGCTTCGCCCCTCGGAAAAATATTACTATGGCCCATGGCGAAATCCGTTTTCAAAATGTCGGCGGGGGACATCACATGCAGGAATCTGCCCAAACCATAGTTTTGCCAGACCAAATTTTTCGTAACCTGCCAATTGCGCAGCCCAAACAATTTCTGACAAGCGGGGGGGGGGGGGGGGGGGGCGCGACCGGAAACCTTATTTTGCCAGCCTAAAATTTTCTAACCTGCCAAATGCCAGCCAACAATTTCTGACAACAGGGGGGGGGGGGGGGGGGGGGGGGGGGGGGGGGGGGGGGGGGGCAAAGACCGAACATATTTATTTTGCCAGCAAAATTTTCTAACCTGGCCAAATTTGCCAGCCAAAACAATTTTCTGACAGCGGGGGGGGGGGGGGGGGGGGGGGGGAGGGGGGGGGCGCCGTCCAAAAACACACTTTTTGCCACGCCCAAAATTTTTGCTAAACCTGTCAAATTGCCACCCAATCACAGTTTTTTGGAATGCACTATGCAATTCGTGGGGGGGACCAGTTTTGATACTTGTGTCCCCCACCTTCAAAATCGTGGGGGGACATACCCCCGTCCCCCCTGGATTGCGCCCCTGACTATGCCCAGGTCCCCTTCAGATAGATATTTCGCGCTATACTCTCTCAACAGCTTTGGTATGATTTGTATAATATACATTTAAGCAGCCTTTAGCAAAGATATGAAGACTCAATTTGGTTGGAAATTATGAATTTTAGTTGAATTACATGATAGCTAAACATTGTGGAGCTTCAATTAAAAAATTCTCAAACTTTGATACTCTGAGCTACATAGTAAGTGTTCAATGGACAAATGTACACCCTTGAATACAAAAGGTTTGGACAGTTATGAGTGCAATGGCAACGAATTGCATGATAAGCTAATTAAAACTCGGGGCGAGTTTTAATAATAGCCTAGGTGTACACACAGTAAGTCTAATGGGAGGAAATGGGCAAGTGAATCTGGTCAACTTACGATTTTCACTTTTTTAAAGCACTAAGTAATCATTTTGAAATACAATTTTTTCAGGGCTTCATTTTTAGACCTCATCAAAGACACTGGTAGCATGGGGAATCATGTGGCTCAGATTTTTTTAACTGTGGTAAATGTTAGCCAATACCTTTAAAGTATTACAGGTAACTAAGTATGACCCAAGGTACGAATGCATGGGTGTACATCATGTATGGTATCTGAAATTTATTTACAATTTACACATTTTTACCATATTCATTCAAGAACATGACAGATTTTATATATAAGTCTCATGCAGATTATTATTCATAGACCAATACATGATTACTGAAATACATGAAATGATGTAATACTACTGAACTTAGTTCTGTGAGCTTCAGACAGAGGCTAACTGACAATTAGTGTTTGGTACATGTTCCAAATTCTAGGTAATTAGTGATCTTCAGATTTTACAGACTGACATGTCCTTCACTTTACATCATTACATGTATTTCAGTATTTCATTGTGTTGCTGGAGTGGTGCAAAAGAGATTCCCTGACTTTAAATGTCGCCAAACAATAACCAAACTTGCAGTAAAGGAGCCGAGTAGGCAATGGCACACAAAGGCTTACGCAGGATTTTATAAAGGGGGTGTTCATCCGCGGCGAACAAAGATTTCAAAATTTCAAAACACCCCCATTTGCTAAAGGGGGGGGGGGGGGGCTGTCACCTAAAACACTCCCCTTTTGCCAAAGGCGGGTATTCAAACACCCCAAACACCCCCCTGCGCATGCGTATGGTGGCACAATAGTGATGGTTCCCCTTAAAAATTATGACATGCTATGTACAGTGGCATATATCTAGGAAATGCAGCGCCCGGGGCAAGTGCTAAATCGCAACCCTTCTAACATCTGAAACAGAGGGCAAGTGCTGAAATCGCACCCCTTCCAGCAGCTGCTGCCTTGGGTTAGCATTGAAATTGAGCCCTTTCCAACTTTTTTTTTCATTTCTGTCGGTAGCTTCTAAGGTTGTTCATGAAATTAGTATTTCATTATTTTTTTCCCCTTTTTGGTTCCGTTTCTTCCCCTTTTTCTTCATTTTTGCTCTTTTTTCTTCTCATTTTTGCATTTTTGTGCCTGCTGAAAGTGGTACCCAGGGCACATGCCCCCTATGCCCCTCCCCCCAGATATGCCCCTGGGTATTTACATACCTATTAGCCATCTCCTCATCATTGACCTGTAGTGCCTTCTCTTCCTCTTCCGACTCACTCTCGTCTTCTCCACCTTCTAATTGCTGCATGATTTTCTGAAAGGGGATGAGGGTACACAACATTGACAAAACACAAATCATCACATGTTCAACTGTGCTAAAGCTAATCAAAGCCAATTTGATCAAGAAGTGTTTCCAGTAACTCATGGAAACAAAATTTCCAGATTGTTCTCATGACTTTTCCCATATGGAAGTTAAAATTTTCAGTACTTGCATTTTTTTTTTTTTTTTTTAGGGGGGGGGGGCACTGTGCCCCCACCCCGTCTCATACGCCAATGCCAAAAATTTAAAATGACCAAAATGGGTATACATTTAAAAGAAGGGTACTTGAGTAACGGGTATCTTATGAGATTTGAATACTTACTTGTTTAGAGTATTCTAAGATTGAAGAATAATTACTTGGTTAGGATCCATTCACGAGCATGATGTATACCCTGTAATGACAGTGCCCCTCCCCACCCCCCCCACCCCCTTCCCCGGGGATACCTGGTAATTTGAAAGAGGTATGAAAATCATTTGGTCCATTAAGTTTCCAACCTTTGCTTTTGGTAGAATCACATCTGGTGTAAGTCATAACAGAAATTTTAACTCAATACATTAAAAATCAAATCTACACTTTAATCAGTAACGCAGGGAATATATGTTAGAGTATGTAGTTTAAAGACAATGGCTTTTGGAATTTATTCAGAATTATTCAGTTTATAAGTTTTCCAAGTGAATCAAACACAGCAACATGTTATGAATTACCTCAATGACTGGATTCATTCCTTTGAATGACATACGTCCAAAGACAAGGTCCTCACAGTCTGATATGCTATCAACTGTTTCATAGCGATTTCTGTAAAAGGGGAATACATACAAAAAGAAACAACATAATGAATGGTGCCAGTTTGTCACAATTTCTTTAGTCGGTAACAAAAGAATTGTTTTCACTCCACAATACCATGAAATATTTGGCGTTCATTTAACTGCTTCTCAACAGTCTACAATTCATTGAATTTACATTTACATATCTCAAGGGAGAAACAATCAGCAAACAGCAGCATATGGTTATATGGGCAATTTCGTGATTAGTTACGTTACACTTTATGACAAACTTTACTCAACATTTGGCTCTTACATGAATATGCTTTGATATTATTTTTCTGTTGTGGTACTGTCAGTTCCCTAGACTGGCACCTACTTCACAACATCAAGCAAAATCAAGAAACATGTTTCAGTGGGTAATAATAAGAACTTTAATTATGGTTAGTTACGTTACATAAAGAGGACATGGAAAAAAATGACAAGTCTTTGTCTTCAAAGTTTCCTCAACCTGTTTTCAACTGAAACAAACTGAGGTATTCATGCTATTTCTGGTGTCTTGATAAGTCATTTAATATATAACTTATTGATAAAAATCTTTTCATTTTAACTACTACATCAAAAACATGGTTAGTTACGTTACGGTTAGTTACGTTACATTTTGTCCATCCACACAAATTTGCGTTTATTCATGTCTCTTTCAGATTTAGTATGCATATGTAGGGCTTTATTACTTTCAAAACAATGTGAAGAGGCTATTGGCATGGAAAAAAACTGCAGAATAAATGATAGTTTTTCATAAAACTGAGATTTAGTCACACTAGTCCCACATGTGGTAGTTTCATGTATGGTTCTGATTCTCCTAGAGGGTGCAGTTGAAGACGTAAAATTTAGAGTAGAAATGATGTCCCCATTGTTTCTTCATGATTTCATACCATTCAAACCATTAAAATGTAGATAGAGCAATTTATATAATTTGCGATTTGTCCAATAATTCACGGAATTGCCCATATAATTAATTATGTACCTGGTAAAATTCAGGCATTAGTAGCATATAAGTTGAATTCACACCCTGTTTTGTCTCTATTCAGATGTACTTTAAGTATTCTCCTTATATTCAGTATGTTTCTATCATCTGTTGTAATTTTATAAAAGTTTATTTATTCTCTCTGCTTGTAAATGAGCTAGTGTTTCTATTGATTTCAATAATATGCATTATCCATAGACCCCAGCCCGAGATATCTTGTTCTTAGTCTCCAACTGATTAAATATATATATGTCATGATGTGCATTTTCTTTGTAACTTTGTACGCTGATCCTTTTTTTTTTTAGCAAAGCTTCTGGTCATCTTTTACGCTTGTATACCTCAATAAATAATTTTTTATATTTAAATTAGATAGATTATTAAAGACGCTATATAACACTGTGGAAGACATGTTTAAAAACTTGTCAAAATTTGCTATCTGACATATCTGACAGTGTTTGAATGGACAAATAAACACCTTAGAACACAAAAGTTTGGATAGTTATGCTGTCACTAGTACAATATGTGCAGATACAAATTGGCACATTAATTTCCTATCAGGCGATAGGAAATTCTGCAACACAGCAGTCTATAGATGGGGGAAAGCTGGAATAGTCTCTCAATGATTTTTACTTTTTTTAAAGCACTTAATGATCATTTTAAACTGCAATTTTTTCAGGGCTTCATTTTTAGACCATGTCAGAGACACTGGTAGCATGGGGAATCATGCAGCTCAGGTTTTTAAAACTGGAAACATTGTTATACAGTGCCTTTAATGGTTGCTTGGATATCTCACCCTTTTGATATCAAATCTGGAAGATCTAGCACCCAATGCGTGTCATCAATTTGACGTTTCTCAGATTCTAATAATTCCTCTTCTGCATCCTTTTGCTGGCGGCGCTGCATAAACTTCAGGGGAAAGAAAAATAAAAAATCAATGAAGTACACCTGTATAGAAATAAGATTAAAGGGCAGTGACATGATTCAGGAAAAAAAAATTGCCTCTTGAACCAAACTTGTTAAGAGATATACCAATGGAAACACCAGCTGGAGTGTATCTCCTGGCTGGAAGGATTTATCTTGAATTTGTTTACTTAAGCTAAATCAAGCATAAACATACTAGCATTTTGTTTCTCGCGAGCCCCAATATAAATAGATCCCATAGAAAGCTACACAGCAGACTTGTCTGTCACAAGGCATACTGAAGGAAGTCATTTTAGAACAAGTCAACTTTTGACTACAAAATTTTCACAGTAGAATCGTTGCATGTGCAGTTTACTTGATTCTAGAATAGTTTCACCCCAAGTTGTGGACTACCCCCAATCATGTCATTTACCTTTAAGCAGTTAGTTAATGATTATTTGCTCAAAAACCTCAGTTACAAAAGTTTTGTACCAGTGTTTCCTAGCTATCCGACCACATTCGGAACTATGTGGTGTGTTGATATCAATAGAACAATACACAGCAAACCATAACTGATGCTTTGCCTGGGATGTCAGTGCACTGCAGTTGACCAAAAATTATTTTCTATATATTTTAACTGACAAGAAATTTAGGTTTTTTTTCATGGATATAAACAGTTCACAATCACCACTCATACAGTACACTCATCAGAGTCACCTGTGCAATTATGATTATACATGGCTGGGCAAGTATGTTATATACTGCCCCCATGACAAAAGGGCATAACTCACATTTTGGTGTTTTGGAGATATTGAGCAAAATGTATTTTGTTCAATATGTAAAGTCCTATTCAGTGTCCTTTTAACAAGTGGATTATGAAACAAAGGGACACTTCTAATTAATATTTTTTTTGTTCTGCATGTTTAACATGATGTACTGAGTGCCCTACACTATACATGTATAACTCAAATACTCAATTTTGAAAAAATGTCAGTTATGCCCTTTTGTCATGGGGGGGGGGCAGTATAGTTATTCGTGCTTGTGTAGCCTGTGGGGTGCCACAACTACTATGCTACACGATAGATGGTTCATTTTCATAACAGGCAACTCGTCCAGATACAAGTACAGGGTGTATACTGCAATACACGCTGACCCTTAGGCCTAAAAAAAAAAATTGTTATATTGGAGTAACAGCTCACTGAAATTTTTGAAAGGACGTTTTCCATCGAAATGTGATAAATTACAGCTTTTCTACAGTACATAAATGTTTCATTCCACAAAATTTATGTCTTGCAGCAAACTGTGGTCCAAACCACCAGTACCAATCATAAAAAGGTGACAGTCTTCACGTACTAGTACGGGTCGTTCCCAAGCGCGCGTAGGTGCAGATAATTCTGTGTGCGATTCTTCTCACGTCACTACTAATGGTAGAAGAATCACACACAGAAACCACACCTACTATGTAGACTTTATGTGGTCCTGAGCAGAGCTGTACAGACCACATACGCCCAACACGTTAGCGATTTGTGTACAATTTAAAATGAATGTAATGGGCAATAAATATTTTGACCATTGCCATTGGCCAAAAGGCCCAATCGCAAAATTTTTAGTATAAATTGCTGTGACGCATACAAAATTAAAACAGAAATGACGAGTCCTTAAATTTCATATCTGTCATATAATGTTCAGGTCATTTGTAGACTACCCATACTAAAGCAATATTTCGGTATAGTTTTGTAAAAGACTGAATTTCAAAGCATTTTTGTGTGCCATGGACTCTAGTGATAATAATATGGCGTACCACACAAATACAAATACATGGGACTATTACAATGTATGATACGGGAAATATGGGTTAAAGTTAGTAATATTCTTCAAATTACTACGAATATTTACCTTCATTTGTGATAGATTTTTCGAAAGACAAACATTTCGCTTTTGACCAAGAATTTTCGCCATGATGGAATTAATTACAGCGAGTCTTGGTCACAAAAATTTCAACGTCACGATCGTGCCGCACGCACGCACCTGTTCCAGCCTAGTTTCGTCTCGCGAATCTCCGGGGTCAGGCGGGGTGAGGGGGGGGGGGGTGGGGGCGGCGGATTGTCATTACAAGGTGCACTGTGCGCCATGCGAATACGTGCGTGTGCATGTGAAGAAAAGCGTTAGGCAAACCTGTACTTTAGGGGACCGGGCAATGTAAGTACAATATAAGTTCGAAATACCGTCCAAAATCATTCTTGACATGTTCTCACATATCAGCTCTCTCCAATCCCTGTTCATTTGATGAAAATAACGTACATTTTGGACGAAAATATATAATCGCATGGATCGGAAAAAAGAAAAAAAAAAGAATTACCAAAGGGTATAGACCCCTATATGGCCTACTTTTAACAGAACGCTAACTTGAAAAGGGTATCTTTTTAGATTTGAATACTTGTTTAGGGTATTCTAAGATCGAAGGATAATCTACACACAACAAAAAAGTACTACCCCCTTTTTCAAACTACCATAACTTTTCAACGAAATGAGTTTTAGCAAAATAATTTAGCAGGAGTATTCCTACATTCATTGACTAACCTCTGTGTGAAAATGTGATTGATCCGTCAAACCATGCTTGAGTGAGCATGCATTAAAGGCAAAAATGCCAGTTTTCAAAAGTCACAGGAGTCATATCTTATGCCAAAATAATGGTAAATAATCATGATGACATTTTTCGCCCCCTCCCCCCCCCGGGGGAGGGGGTCGCTCTCCACACGGCCTGCTACGTACCCGCGTCCAGAAAAAGCATCGTAAAGGGTCCCTTTTCCAGCCATCGGGCGTCGTCGACGTCTTTTGGGAAAAGGGTAGCTTTTTCAGCACCGTTCGTTGGCAATCGCCATTTAGGCCCACTTAGGGTAGCCTTTTCTCACATGTCACGCCATTTAGGGATACTAATTTGGTTATGTAGATTACGCCATTTAGGGGTGCAAATTTTGTATGGATCTAATAACATCTCCAACATGAACATTTGATAATTAGCCTATAGGAGAATTATTTCTGAATTGTTAAGTGAACCTCTTCGGGTTGCGCAATGTACAATTATGTTTTAAATGAGAAGGACACTTGGGGTATCAAATTAGTTGATTTCACTGTTTACGCCACTTAGGGTATCAAATAATAATAATATGTTTAATCTGAATATTTTTTTTTTTGTAATTTAGCCAAATTTATTTTTTCGCTCATTATGTAGGCCTAATTGTCTAGAGACTCTTTTTTTTTCTTTTTTTAAACTTGCTTTCATATTGTATATTTGTTATTGTATATATTATTTTCATTCCATTCCATTTCATATTTTATGTATATATTGTGATATATTTGTGTTGTTTTTTACTGTGTTGCAGGGCCCCTTTGTAAATCAGTTTGCTAACTGAAAGGGCTACCCTGCGGAAATAAAACGGAATAAATAAATAAATAAATAAATAAACAAATTAGTGGATTCCCTGTTCACGCCACTTAGGGTATCAGAATAAGTGGATTTCCTGGGAGTCACGCCACTTAGGGTAGTTTTTCTGATGTGTTACGCCATTTAGGGTTGCAAATTTTGTTATAAAGGTTACGCCGTTTAGGGTGAATTTCTGAGGTTGTTGGACACGGGTGGGAGACAGGCCGTGTGGAGAGCGACCCCCCCCCCCCGGGTTTTTCGCTTTGTTTATAGAGTGTGCTCACTCAACCATGACATGGTTTATGTTCGTGCAACATGTAAAGATACATTTTGCTGAAAACTACCGGATTTCATTTTTTTATCAATAAATCTAATGGATTTTACAATTTCAAAAGATGGAAATTTATAAATTAAGCTCATTCAAGCGTAAAATATGTGAAAAGTTCCAGGGAAGGTGTAAGGGGGTCAAACGATAGATGATTAACATAAATATCCCTTAATTATTCACCAGAAACACAATTTGTCAAAATCCTGCATCACAAAGTTCCCAAAATAACCCTTGTGACTTTTGAAAACTAATATTTTTTCCTTTAGTGCATGCTCACTCATGCATGGCTCGACGGATCAATCACATTTTCACACATAAGTTAGTCAATGAGTGTAGAAATACTCCTGCCAAATTATTTTGCCAAAATTTATTTCGTTAAAAAAAGTTATGTAATTTGATAAAGGGGGTAGCTACTCTTTTGGTTGTGTTTATTTTGAAAGACCATACACGAGCATGGTACACCTGTAATGACAGTGCCCACCCCTGGGGGTGGGGGGCACTGCATCGAGTGTGCACGAATGAGCTTATGGCGTGCACCGTGGGCCGCGCGACGAGCGAGTCGCGTCGATCGTGCGCGCACATCATCGAAGTGGAAGAGAGAAAGAAAGAAAGAAAGAAAGAAAGAAAGAGTGAATGAATGAATGAATGAAATAATGAATGAATTAATTAATCAATGATTAAATTAATAAAGCCCAAGTTTAGTTTTGGGGATTTTTTCTTATTTGAAAGCTTTAATGGCCCCAAATCATAACCCTGCAATAATAGATTCTGAACTGTCTTTAGTTTTTTTTTTTAATTAGTTAATGAAAAATCTCGGAGGGACCCCGAGATTTCGACTATATTTTATATTATAGCATCTAAAGGTTAAAAAGGCTTTAAGGTTTGCATGTGTTATACCTCATCTGAAAGAGCAGGCTCTGTTCTTTCAAATGAGGTATAAATCATATAACCTTCTTTTTGTCTTTAGGGGTTTTTTTTTAAATTAAATAATGAAAAAATGTCGGGGGGGGGGCACCCCCGACATTTTCAGCCTAATTTTAATTATACTTGATTATAGCATCAAAGGGTTAAAACGGTTATATGAGCTATACCTCATCTGATAGAGCAGAGTCTGCTCTTTTAGATGAGAGTATAACACATGTAACCTTAAAGCCTTTTTAACCCTTTGGATGCCTATAATATAAAATATAGTTATATAGTTAATATAGTTATATATAGTTAATATAGTTATATACATGTATATACACGTATAATTAAAAAAAAAAAAACTAGAGACATTCAGAATCTATTTATTGCAGCGGTTATGACTTTGGGGCATAAAGCTTTCAAATAACAAAAAAAAATCCCAAAACTAAACTTCGGCTTTAATGATTGAATTAATAGATCAGATGGATTAGCAGGGGTGCATCCAGGATTTTTTTCTGGGTGGGTAGTGATGAATAATTTTTGGACCTTTGCGCACGATCAAAATATTAGGATTTTTTTCTGGGTGAGTCGTGTTCATAATTTTTTGGACCTTTTCATAATGTAATAATAGCGAGATGTGATTAACATGTATGTGATCAATGTTTTTTTTTAATCATCATTGTCGAAAAGCCCTCAGAACAAAAAAAAAAAAAAAATTTCTTTGGAAAAACGTGGACCTTTTGATGGGGGGGGGGAGGGGCGTAGATCCCGATCGCCCCTGCATACACCCATGATTAGTGCAGGGATGAATGAATAAATGGATAGATAAATGAATGGCTGATCGGGTAATGGAATAATAAATGAATGAACAGGGAGTGGACGGATGAAAGAAAGAATGCAGGAATGAATTGAACGGGTAAATGGATGAATAGATGAATGGATGATTAAGAGAATTGATAAATAATGAGTGATGTAAATGGTTGCATGAATGTATCAATGATAAATCGATGAAGGGATAAATGAATTAATGAATGAATAAATGTATACTGATTTTTCACACAGGACAAAATAACATTCCGTGAACTAGAAAAAAAAATAATATAATAAATAAACGAAGTCTTTGATTACAATTGTAAAACAATTGCAGCGTTAAAAGACACCAGAGTATATAGATAGTGGAATAACTAAATTCGAAATAAATATATGTTATGATAAGATATAGGCTACAAAATGAATAGAGATAGAGAGGCATTGTAAAATGAAAACTGAAATGCGACACAATATATCGTTAATCAACTACAGTTCTGAAATAAGAAATCGACGGTTGAACGATGGAATTATATTCTGGAGAAAATATACCACCCAATACCAGTATATCTACATGTACTAATTCTCACGCTGACTATATGATATGAAATACCACTGTGTTATGTATACTCTTGGACCATATTGATAAAAAAAAGATGAAAAGAAGAATGCATGAAGAAAAAGATGAAAACATGTGCAGTGGACTCGGAGGGTGTATGGAGCTATTTATCCCCCCATACAAACAAAATACAGAAACATGGCATAAATGTATTTCATAGCAGTTCACATGAAATATGATGATATAAAAAAAATGAAGCAGAAAGAAAAGAAAATGAAGAAGGAGGAGGAGGAGAGGAAGAAGAAGAAGAAGAAGAAGAATAGGAAGAAGAAGAAGATTATTCAAATAAATATAGAAGGCAAAGTGGCGAGTTGCAAGAAATTAAAAGAAAAAAATTAGAAATAGGTAATATGATTAACAAGTCATATAGATTTACTTATCAACATAGGCCTACAGTATAAGCCTATTTTTTTGGTATAACCATTTAGGGTCCATGGTATTACTTATGGGGTTTTAAGATAGTTTTGAAAATGTTCAAATGCAGTTGTCACAGTTTTGAAAATGTAATAGTTTTCAAAAGAGAAAAGAGAATTCCCCATAAGTTGCAACTTAGCACCCCCTACCCCCCCCCCCCACCACACACACAATTGCCACAGGGACGGTGTTCAATAGAAATGGAAATCTGAACTTGAAGTAGTAAAGTAACACCTCACCCGTACAGAAAAACTGCCCCACCCCCCTTTCCACTGCTCCTGACCCAGCTTCTGTTGAACAAAATAGTCATAATGAAAAGGGCGAAACGAAGCCCTCTCAGACATAAAAGAAAGTAAACTCGATATCTGAAAAAGGTCGTTACATTTTATGGCCTGAAATGCGACAGATACCCATAGTTGCACGCTCAGCTGCATTAGTAGGCCAATGGCTGCACAGTATTATTAGCACAAACGTCATGGTTGCCTATTGTCAATACTCACAATTACCCTCCTTGCATAGGCTACACACCAATTCATCATGGGGCTTGTCGACCTCTTTACCGACAACATTATAACCATATCCCTGTTCGGACTGACGTTCATCGCCGTGGTACTGCTGTTCGACCGGGCCAGGAAACCCCGCCGTAACAGTCCAAAAGGCCCCACGGCCCTCCCATTCTTCGGTAACACGCTGTTCATGGAAGAAAACGACGGGTTCCTACGCCAGACACTGGAGTGGGGCAAGCAGTACGGCCCCGTTTACACGCTCTTCTTCGGGAGCAACCCCACGGTGGTCGTCAACGGACTCAACACCGTCAAAGAATTACTTGTGAAGACCGGGCTCGACTTCGGTGATCGACCATCAAGTATGGCAACTTACTTCTACAATCCAAAGCTGTTGGGTAGGTGTTGATTTGACTCCAATTTTGTTAGCCTATCTATCTATCTATCTATCTATCTATCTATCTATCTATCTATCTATCTATCTATCTGTCTATCTATCTATCTATCTATCTATCTATCATATCTATCTATCTATCTATCTATCTACCTATCTATCTATCTATCTATCTGTACATTCATCATTCTCTATCTATATTCATCTACCCACCTATCTATTTGCCTATATCTCTTTATCAGTCTATCTGTAAATATGTATATCTAACTCATAGATGTATTAGATATAAATAGATACATGTAGATATAGTGCATTACAAAAGTCAAAGCATGTGTTCGACTACTACTACTATTACTACTACTCCTACTACTTCTACTACTACTACTACTACTACTACTACTACTACTACTACTACTACTACTACTACTACATACTACTACTACTACTACTACTTCTTCTTCTTCTTCTACTACTACATGTACTACTACTACTACTACTACTACTATTACTACTACTACTACTACTACTACTACTACTACTACTACTGCTACTACTATTACTACTACTACTACTACTACTACTACTACTACTACTACTGCTACTACTATTACTACTCCACTGCTACCTCTATTTCTACTTCTCTTATTATTACTATTATTATTATTTTAATTATGATTATGATTATGATTATGATTATGATTATGATTATGATTATGAAATGATGATTACTTATATTATTGTTATTGTTGTTATTATTTAATTATATCATTATGATTATTATTATTATTATTATGGTGATGAATGATGATGAATTATGATGATGAAGAGGAGGAAGAAAAAATATAGAACAAGAAGAAAGGGAAGAGAAGATGATAAAGAAAAGAAGAAGAAGAAGAAGGAAGAAGAAGAGAAGAAGAAGAAAAGAAAAGAAGAAGAGAGAAGAAGAAGAAAGAAGAAGAAGAAGAAGAGAAGAAAGAAGAAGAAGAAGAAGAAGAAGAAAGGAGGAGAGGAGAGGAGGAGGAGAAGAAAAGGAAGTGGAAAGAAAGGAGGAGAAATAGGAGAAAGAGAAGGAGAAAAGAGGAGACGAAAATAAAGTTAAATTTTCATAGAAAAAGATGTTTACACATAAATCCTGAAGAGATCCCAATGTATATGATTAGAATATTAATTCGTATTGATTCCGTCTGTCGGTAATTATATCTTTGCCTAAGTTCTCCCCCACAATATTAACGATTTTTGATTCGGTCTAATCATCCAATTTTTGTCGAGCCACGAAGGTGGAGGCGAGACTAAGGGATCAGCTTGTTGGCGTCTGTCCGTCCGTCGTCCGGCCGCCGTCCGTTTACGCTTACAAAAACTTGAATACTCTGTGCTAAATGCTCCAATTTCAATCAAACTTGGATGGAAGATTGATCATACAGACCTTCAAATTTAGAAGTATGTGCCGGTCACCACAAGGTCAAAGGTCACCAGCAGGGGTCAACAACCTTTTATGAGCCCAATGTTAAGTTTTTTGAGCAAGTTTTGATTATGGCCCATAACTTTGCCCCCATTTGCCCAATTGTAACCAACTTGGGTGGTAGATGTCTCATAGGGAGCTGAAGGTCACCACAAGGTCAAAGGTCACAGACAGGGGTCAACGACCTTTTTGAGCCCAATGTTAAGTTTTTTGAGCAAGTTTTGATAATGGCCCATAACTTTGCCCCTATTTGCCCAATTATAACCAAACTTGGGTGGTAGATGTCTCATAGGAAGTTGAAGGTAAACACAAGACAAGGTCACCGACAAGGGTCAACGACCTCTTTGAGCCCAATGTTAAATTTTTAAAGCAAGTTTTGATAAATTGCCCATAACTGTGCCCCCATTTGCCCAATTGTGACCAAACTTGGGTGGTAGATGTCTCACAGGGAACTGAAGGTCACTACTAGCTAGGTCAAAGGTCACTGGCAGGGGTCAACGACCTTTTTGATCCCAATGTTAACTTCTTTTTGAGCAAGTTTCTGTGTACGCGAAACTGGGCGAGACACATTTTGGCTATCACCTTGTTTTTAATTTCATATCCTTTGGCTCCTCTGCTTTTATGAATAAAGGTATCTTCGACTCGAGAGCGGACGAGGGATGGAAGAACCAAAGAAAGTTTGCTCACACCACCCTGAGAGGTATGGGTTTTGGCAAAGTTTCATTGGAACCTCTTATAAAGGAGGAAGTCGACGAGTGTATCAATTATTTCATGGTAAGTCGAATGAATGCTATTTCAGATTTAAATCAAAATTAAAATTTTATGAGTCATATGAAGGCAGTGTTTTGATGACTTTTTTGTGCTGTTGCACCTCACATTTTTGATAATATACAGTATGTTGCAAACCTCCTTCGTAATTGTGAGCTATTGTTAAATTATCACTTGTACATACTTAAAAAAAATTGGGCAAAATAAACAGTATTGTTGTATATGTGTCCGACTGAGAATATTGATTAAAATTGATCAAAACTCTAATCAAAATGGCCAAATTATTGGTCAGAATCTACCAAAATATTGGTCAATCGTGACCATTTTCTCGGTCGGACACATATCCACCAATATATCTGTTATTTTGACCAATCCTTTTTTACAGTGCAGAAGAAAGAGAGTGATGATATTCATGGGCGAAATAATATCAAGCGATACCTCAAAACTGAACCCAGTACCGACAATACAGATAAAGTTCTTCTATAAATTTAGGAGTTAGATCAAGTAACTAAAGTAACTTTTCTACTAATTTTACAAACTTTTCAAATTTTGTAATAAAAACAGATGCTTTTGAAGAGTGGTTTTAATTCTAGCGTCGTTTTACTTTGCTCTTGTCCGGTAGTAGCACGGGAATTGTTTGAAGTTTCCATACTCGTTGAGATACACACTTCATCCATACGTAACCTCCGTGTCCATGCATAATCTCATATTAAGACATAATTTTACCCCCCCCCCGGGGGGGGGGCACTCGACTTACAAAATGATACCTATGTGCCGCACGGAAATCGAAAATCGGGGGCTCTGGAACGGGCTTCAGCGAAAAATGGGGGTCTCTGGAACTGGAGCTAAGGCTTCAGAAAACCTCAAAATACTATATGCTCTGGAACTGCTTCGCAGGGAAGTTCCGTTGGCGCGCTGTGCTGAATAGGTAATGCTCTGGCTCGGCCGCGCCGCTCCGAGCGAAAAATGAGAAGCGAAACGGCAAATTTGGGGGTCTCTGGAACTGGAAAGATCAAAATTTGTCTATGACTTCTG
>JZLH01S0027510.1:12653-27175 GCA_001188425.1 Eucidaris tribuloides | reverse complement strand
CTGTGGTCCCCAACCTGCCCTATATGTTCTGGAGCGCTGGGGAGGACGGCACTATCAGGTGAGTTTGACATAGAAATTCTGGGAATCAGCTAATGGTTGTGTATTCATATAAGTTATCTCTGAAATAAATGTTTGAAAATATACCTCCACCCAAAAAGTTTGAATGGGTGTACTGAAGTCTGGGTGTGGTCAGTCAATTGCAAGAATACCTTATGGAGTGAAGTTTTTGAAGCACTTCCAATGAAACTTTGTACACTTGATGACCTTGATGTGTAGATGTGCGAGGTTGTCTGCAGTTTTGGCAAAATCCTTGTGCCACAGTTTTTAATCATTTCAAGTGAAACCTTTTACACATGACAACCTTCAGACAATCAGACAAAGATTTAGCTCTGTGGGGGCAGTAGAACAGGGAGCTGCAGGTTTTTTTGTCATGTAATAAAATCATTTGTAGACCTAGAATACTGAGTCAATAAACTGAAAATGTTTGTGCAAGTAACATTTGGATGATTTCTGCACAACATATTGTGTCAGTTGCAACATTCGTGCAAATTGAGTGATAACAAGATAATGCCCACTAGTTTTATTAAACAGAAATTTCACCCACCAACCAACGTGGTAATACCCCGTGAATATTTTTATGGATCTACCCCTGACTTTGAGGTTGTTATATGCAAAACTTGTGTGTTTATTTTTTCAAATGAGAGAGTATGCTGATTTCATAGTAAAACAATGACATCCAATCAGTTGAATAAATTTTGATTTTGGACAATTTGAAAGGTTGGCATCATTACAATTTTTCCTTAATTGTAGATGTCATTTGAAGTATAATCTTTAATGATATGGCTTTTATCATTTCATGTAATGATGAAATTCTGTTTCAATATCTCTTGTTTCCTTCCTGTTTCTTTCCTCTCCCATATTTGTTTGTATACTTTCAGGCAATTTGACTTGAGGTCACCCCACCTATGCAGCGACAGTTGTAATAATGTCCTCATTAACCTCAACTTCTACATCGGTAAGAATGGTGAATGCAAGTGCCTGGCTATTAATCCATATAGACCAGAACAGCTGGCAGGTAAGGGTTCCAAATGGATTGTGCTTTGAATATGGCATGCTATGTGGAATTATTAACTCGTAGGAGACTAAGAACAAGTTAACTCGTGTTGTGGTCTATGGAAAATGCATTTTATAGCAAAATCAAATCGTCTCAAATTGGTTACAAGACCAAACGTGACCTGTCACCACAAAACAATTTTTAGTGTCCATTCATTTAGGATACTAAAGAATAGTTCCCGACATTTCATTTTAGTGTCATACGGACCTGAATATTAGCGACATTTATGTCGGACATGAAAAAACAAGCGCCCAACATTTCTTTTAAGTGCCATACTGAGTTGAATATTGGTGACGGTCATGTCGGATGCTAAATATCAACCCCCCAACATTTCTTTTTTAGTGTCTTATGGAGCGGAATTGTAGCAACAATCGTGTCCGACGCAAAAAAACAAACCCCCAACATTTCTTTTTAGGTCGTGATCACATTACACATATGTGGGTTCGTACCTAGGTAGTGAAGTGGTGTCGATCCACATTGTGTTCGCGTTCACATCTTACTGCAAATAATCCACATCGAAAGTGAGTCATGACGTAAGTGGAGCGAACCCACTTACCGCGATGTTAGAATGGACCGGAATCTGAAGCGCCGTTACACGCGAAACAAATTGAAAGGTCGGCATATCCAGTTGACGACACTGCTATTGCCCCCTGTGTCGCATTTGCACATGCATTTCGTTAGAAATCGCATTCGCCGCATCTCGCTGCAAATATTTAAATTGCGACACAATGCTATGCAATATATGATTTCTTTCATTGCCATCTAGCAAAGCAATGCTTCTCCGCATGACTGTTCCAGTTGATTGCTTACAGCGGGACTGATTTTTGCGCGACGATGCCGGCCCGAGGGGACTAGTGAGTGGAGCCAAAGCGTTAGGTCACTTCGTATATGTGGAGTCGATCCAGATCGAACCACATATTGCTTCACATTACAAAATTTAACCACACTCCTAGCGCGTCGAAACTACCTCAACTGAGTAGTTTCGCATCCACATCGTGGATGTGCAGTCGATGTAAGGGTCGAAACCACTTGTTTTGGTTTCACATCAAGGGGGAAGTGGTCGACCTAGGGGTCGACTCCACCGTTCCCTACATCAAATGTTGCCTAGTGTGATCACGACCTTAGCTGTCATTGGGAGTTAACTATTAGCTACGTTCATGTCTAACGCTAAAACTGCAAACCCGAGTTTGAGTTTTAGCTAAATATAGCCGACGTACATTCATGTCCGTGCTTGATTTAATTCAGTTCGTAACAGGCTGCAGCGGCAATGGAGCGGAGACACAACGGGGGCGCTGTGTTGGCCATTAAAAAAGCTTAATTTTTATAAGAACTTATAACAAACAAAATACTTAGTTTTAATTAGTTTTAATGCGCAAAGCACTCATTAGAGAAGCTAATTACTATGCTGAATCTCTTTATACAATTACATTTAATAATTTTGGGTATTTAAACAGATTTTTGCTTGTACCCACTTTACACAATTGCACCCCCATTTCCAACAGAAATAAAGTGCAGTTCTACACCGGCAGATATGTCAATTGATTAGCCCGTTGAAGACTCAGTCATGAATTTTCATCCCTTGGCTCTATGTAAAGGTGCATGCTATACCAACCTGAAAATTCATCATTCAATGCGAATTTAACAGACAAAATTGATATTATGACCAGACAAACTTGCACAAATAATCACAAATTGTATTGGGTGAGGGTGTACAAGGAAACTTTTTGAAGTGATGTTAACAGATTGATGGTAGATGATGAATGCACAAAATCACAGCATTAATGTCATTGTCCTTTGTCGTCTATTTACTCAGGTGTAAAAAAAAACCTTTTACACTGGACACCACAGTAACTCCAAATTTATTTTTATGCCTCCGCAACGAAGTTGCCGGGGGTATCATGTTTTCGGGTTGTCCGTCCGTCCGTCCTTTACCGGTTCTCGTTACCGCGATAACTTCAGAACCCCCGATCGGATTTTGATATAACTAGGACCAAGTATGAACTATGAGGCAACAATGAACTGATTAGATTTTGGAGCTCAAAGGTCAAAGGTCACCGGGTGCAAAATATGTCTGATTTGGGCTCGTTACCGCGATAACTTGAGAACAGCTTATCAGATTTTCTTGTAACTTGTGTGAGGTTTGTACTATGAGGCACCAATGAACTGATTAGATTTTGGAGCTGAAAGGTCAAAGGTCAAAGGTCACCGGGCCTAAAATATGTCTGATTTGGGCTCATTACCGCGATAACTTGAGAACAGCTAATCAGATTTTCTTGTAACTTGTGTTAGGTATGTATTATGAGGCACCAATGTACTGATTAGATTTTGGAGCTGAAAGGTCAAAGGTCACCGGGCCTAAAATATGTCTATTTGGGCTTGTTACCATGATAACTTGAGAACGGTTAATCTGATTTTCTCTTAACTTGGGTGAGGTATGTATTATGAGGCACCAATGAACTGATTAGATTTTGGAGCTGAAAGGTCAAAGGTCAAAGGGCCCTAAAATATGTCTGATTTGGGCTCGTTACCGCGATAACTTGAGAACGGCCAGTTGAATTTTCATGTAACTTGGGTGAAGTATGTATTATAAGGCACCAATGAAGTGATTAGATTTTGGAGCCAAAAGGTCAAAGGTCAAAGGTCACCAGGCCTATAACATATCTAATTTGGGCTCATTACCGCGATTACTTGAAAATGGCTTGTCGGATTTTGATGTAACTTGGGTGAAGTATGTATTATAAAGCACCAATGAACTGATTAAATTTTGGAGGTCAAAGGTCAAAGGTCACAGGGCCTAAACCTTGTCTGATTTGGGCTCATTGCCGCGATAACTTGTGAACGGCCTGTTGGATTTTGATGTAACTTGGGTGAGGTATGTATTATAAGGCACCAATGAACTGATTAGATTTTGGAGCTGAAAGGTCAAAGGTCAAAGGTCCCCAGGCCTAAAACATAATTGGGCTGGTTAGCGCGATAACTTGTGAACGGCCAGTTTGGATTTTGATGTAACTTGGGTGAAGTATGTATTATGAAGCAACAATGAAGTGATTAGATTTTGAGGTTGAAAGGTCAAACGTCACAGGGCCTAAAACTTGTCTGATTTGGGCTCGTTACCACGATACCTTAAGAAAGGCATGTTGGATTTGGATGTAACTTGGGTGACGTATGTATTACACAGCACTAATGAACTGATTAGATTTTGGAGTTGAAGGTCAAAGGTCACAAGGCCTCATAGATGTCAAATTTGGGCTCATTACCATGTTAACTTAAGAATGGCGAGTCCGTTTTTGATGTTAGTTGGGTGAAGTATGTATTATAAGGCACCAATGAACTGACCAGATTTCAGGGTTAAAAGGTCAAAGGTCACCATGCTCCATACTTTAGTGTCTTTACCACGATTACATGAGAACGGCTTATCAGATATTGATGTAACTTGGGTGAAGTATGTATTATGGGGCAAAGATGAAATCTCAGAGTTGAACGGTCAAAGGTCACGATGCCCCTTTCATTTAAATTTGGAATTGGACGGGGGTGCGGAGGCATACCCCATATGCTGCGTGCAGCCGAATTGCTCTAGTTTGTTGTAATCTTGAAACAGATACTTGATGGTTTGTGACTCTTGACACCTTATTCCAAATTTGCCACATTTTTTCTTTGCTTGTTACAGTCGGAGCAAGTGATCCGTACATCAGGCTTTACGACATCCGGATGTTGAATCCTCATGCGGTGCATTTTTCAAGAGAGGAGAGACTGGGGGCCTCCTGGAGGACCCCCGCCCCAGAACCAGATGCGTACGGTGAAGTGCCTAGGGGATGTGTGCAATATTTTATAGCAGGTCAGTAGACCAGGAGACTGGAGATGTAGACCACATGATACGGTTCCATTGATAACAATGAACTACATTTGTAAGGCACTTAATGCAACCATTTCTAATGCACATAAAATAATAATAGTTACATAATAATAATAATAATATCTTTCTTATGTAGCACATATTACCTTTGACAGGGTTTCTACGTGCTTAGGAAAAAGAAAATAGGACATACATTTATATTGCTCAAATTCTATATGAATGTTATTTATATTCACATTACAATTATTCATAATAAGTAAAATAAAAGAATTAGTACGGCTTGAAATAGGTTTTATTTTATTTGTTTGTTAAATTCAGTTGTGTTATTGAGCTATGATTTGTTTCTGTATTCTGTGTTTTATTTTATCTTAAAATGCGTTGACTTATCTTTGTGCTGAAAAATTTTTAAAAAATGACCTATCCTTCATGTGGGATTCTGCATTTAACTCTTTATGTGCTTTGTAAGCCGACTGGCATGTTCGTCATTGGGCTTCAATCTCTGATTGCCATAAATCTCCAGTTACATTATAGTTACATTTGTTGGTTGAGTGGTTTCTACCTAATGGGGTGAAATTTAAAGGGTTTCTCCTGTTAAATGAGTAAAATTTGGAACAATTTTTTTATGTTTCTTTCAAATTTACTCCACTTAATAGGGTACTCCTGTTGAATGTGTAAAAAATGTCTTGCAAATGCCTATCAACCAGTCATCCACCTATATTTTGTGTGCAATTAGAACATGAACATGGTTTCGAACGAAATGTTTATAAAATTCCATGGCACGGTGAGATTTGATAGAACACATAAAGGGTAAACATGCACACATATCATATATAGTGTGTCTCAAAAAAAAATTGTGCAAGTGATCTTTGGCAATAATACTGTTGTGACATGATGTGTACATCCACGGCAAGGGCACAGTCTTAGCTCTCCACTGTCAATGTTTTTTTTGGTTAAATTTGCCTGTTTTAATTTTGAGATATGTTTTAACAATGACACGGTAAAATCGCAATTGTGCCACTTTCACTACAGTCAGTTATGCATGTAGCATCAGGCCATCTTCCTTTGTAAAAGTGGTACAATGTGATTTTACTCTTTCATTGTTAACTACATCTAGAGATCAAAACAAATTGAACAAACAAACAGCAAACAGCATCTGAAAGCCAAGACTATGCCCTTGGCGTTGATGTAAGCGTCTGTCACAATATTTTCTAATTGCCAAAGTGGGCTCTTTTGTCTTGCACGATTTTTATTGAGACACACTGTACACCAAGAGCATTTCTGTTGCACTTATGCCACACTTTCTCTTTTATCTGCTGCAGGTCATTTACCTGTCAAAGAAGACGAGCGGAAGAGGCGGTACCGATCGCTAGTAGCTACGTACGTGACCTTTGGCCCCACAGGTCACGAAATCCTTGCCAATTTGGGTGGTGAACAGGTGTATCTGTTCGACATCAACAACAGGCAGAAGCCCAGGTTATATAATGTAGGGGACTATCTTCCAGCCAGTGCTAATGGAGTCTGCACCAATGGCGTTTGCAAAGGTTGGTACTGAATGGTTTGAACCCATTTTGTGAAAAGTTTGATAAATCTTTATTCTATATTGTGAATCCATAAATAAATTGTAAATTCTCCACTGTTTGAGAGCATTTGTTTTTTGGTAGAGTTGTAGACAGTGTGAATACATCACATCTCGGTGTGATTTTTGGGGTTTACTGCTGTACAACATTATTGGTCAGTGAGAAATGAAGCAATTTTCATTTATTGACCGTGAAGAGAATATATACCTGTGAATTGATGTTTTCTTGTGAAAACATGTCTTTTTCCATTATAACAGCTGAAAATGTATACTTTATAGCCAGGTGCTGAGCAGGGATTTTTTTTTTAATTGGCAACATGTGCAAAATTCTGCTTTGAAAGTTGATCAGGTATATATTGTTGCTAAGCCGATACAAGATAATTCATGCAGTTGTTATGACAGCACAAGAGACTGTCTGGAAGTAAGATATGCCATTCATGTGTGGCATATTATTTGTATTTTGAATTAATATAGCAATTTATTATTGGTGAGTCCAGGAATCCTTTTGTTTTAGCCGGCTGGTAAATTTGTTTTGCTACTGAAGGGCAAGTTTGGGTGTGCTCTTATATTAGATTTCCAATTATAGCTAGGATTAGCGTTAGGGTTAGGGTTAGGTTTAGGTTTAGAAATTGACAGAATTAAAGAAAAAAATAGTTATTTAATTGTTTTAGATAGTTCTGGTCATTAAGCTTGTGTAAAAGGTTTTAAAAGAGTCTTTCAAAAAGAATTTTGTTAAAAGTAAATGGTATGATGTTGACCTTGTATGAAACACTAATCGTACTCATGTGGTGTAAATTTAAAATGTATGATGTCTTGTTCTTTGTCACTCGTTCAGAAGTCCAACAGCATGTTGCTGAAGCTTTATCTTCAAATGGCACAGCAATTGAATCGACCAATGGCATGAATGGTTTGTTCACGCCGGCCAATGGCAGGAAGAAAGAGGAGGCTGCATGCCAGTTAGCCAGTAGTAAATGTCCACATCCACACATGTTGGCCGAGTGTCACAGTAGTGGTGCGCCCTCATTAGGCAGAAAAAGGTAGGGAAAGTCTCAGATCTCCTCTATGAATTAATTGATTGAATACAGAACTGCAGGAGTGGAGATTTCATGTGACGAGTTGGGGGAGGGGGACGAAAACACCGAGGGCGAAATGATAATACCCTTGTGCAGTACAAAACACAGCTGAAACACAATACATATATACTGTTAAAAAGTGGAAATTGTGACTTTAAAATCCCCCTCACCCATATTATTAAAGTTTAATAATCTATCACATTTATTCTTTGAATAGGTTTGCCGATTAAAAAATCTATCAAAAATGGTAACAAAATAAAAAAATATATAAAGTTATCATGATCCCACCACCCAGAAAATATCAAGGGGGACATGCCCCCCCCCCCCCAATCGCTGCCAATGCAGAACTGAATTTTAAAGACTGCTAAAAATTGGGTGATGAGAAACAAAGTGTATTATAAACAATTAATAATTTGTTGGTCAATGTTTGTGACTTAGGAATTCTATTTAACCCCCCCCCCCCCTTTTCGTTTGTGGATCTTGCTCTGCCCCTTGAGGTCATTGCCATTGTTTGCTGGACAGGAGTTGATGTGCAATACAGGGAATGTATGCAAATAGATGCGAATAGCTAAAAAAAAAATAGATGCAAACAGCTTATTCAATATTCTCATCATAGCAGTACTACAGGTGGAGTTAGATAGACCAGTATTCAAATTTATGGATCATTTTTCCCAGGGGGCCTAGTGATGAGCTATTTAAAAAATCTGTTTATATTACATTTCAATATCTGGAATCCAACTTGCATACATTAGTTGTTGCTATATGGGCAATTCCAGCATTACGGACATTACATTTCAGACAATTTTTGCAACTTCAAAAGGTCATTAAGATAACACAACCATTTTATTATGAACTCATAAAATGGAATCAGCACAACTTATCGGCCCTAAACTTATATACAGTGAAAGTTTTCCATCGATGTTCATCACTTGTAGTGGTAGTTACTGGAACAAATGTGTGCCCGTATCGGACATTATCATTTTTGGAACACAGCTTTTTCGCATAGCTGTACTGTTCTTGAAAAGTCGTGAGTTAAGCACACAGTTTAAACCAAATCTACTAATTAAAGTTGAAGGTAAGGAAGTGTAAATAATAATAAAGGTTAAATTCTAGCTGAAACAGAGAAACTCATCGTTCCTCTACAAGCCATAATTGTGCGTTACGGACATTACAATTTGTTCCACTTTCATACAACGTGGTAAGGGGTCACATGATTTATTAATATTTCTTGGTTCTTTCAGTTTGATAGTACTCCATAGACATTTAAAAATGTTGGCCATACACTTTCATCGATATGCTTATTATTTGTTGAAGTTGCCATTTGAGGAGTTATTTGGGGTATAGCCCCATACTTCATTTAGTTTGTTGACGTTTTTTCAATAGTAGACATCTAAAAGGCTAAATTTATGTCTGCAATGGATCGGTGATACTGTAAAAATTAACCATGTAAATCAGCCTTTTTGACTTTTTGTAAATTGATGATCAAATGCGTAATCAAAAAAAAAGTTGTCATTAATCAGAAAGCGTTACGAGACATTACACTTTCTCATTCACTATCAGCTAGGACATCCATACCCCATGACTGAGATAACCATACACTAATAAGCGCTTTTATACTAATTAAAACATAATAATAATATTCAACAAAAAGTTCCAATATGCTCTTTTACACAATAAAGGACGTCTTTTCTGTGTTTTCAGACGTACAGTATGTCAAGTGTCCAGAAAAGGCTCGTTAGTAGAATATTATCATATTCTGCCTTCGCATATCAGCTTTGGAAACCAGAAGTGGTTCCTGTTTCATTGTGGAGAGAGAGTTGTTGGTAGCAAATAACTCTCTTTCTTCATTGGCTCTGGCTGTGTTACACAAAGACATATCATGATCCTGGTTTTTTCTCTCAGAAATTTCATACTGCCATCCATCAGAATGATCCCTTCTGATCGACAAAGTCACTGGCAGACTTGTTATTCGTCTTAATCTTACATGAAAAAGGCACCCCATCTGGAAAGCCTATAAAGCAGGAGTTGTTTTCCTCCTTCCTATCCTCCTGTCTATCTTCTCCCAGCATACACTCGAAAACGAGTAACTTTCTCAGCTTGATAAGCAGTTGTGCTGTGTTTGCAGCCATGCGAAATGATCACAGGGAGGCCATGCATGGGCGAGTATGTCAAGTACAGACAGGCTTAAAGGATATAGTAGTCAATCAAAGTTGACAATATGCATTGTTGCTCAAGGTAAAAAAAATTGTGCTACATGTAAATTTAATGTAATAATAAGCTCCCAAGTGAACTCCACTTATGACAGATATCAACATTACAGTCGTTAATCAATGAGTATTTGCGACTGAGATCAATCATTGGCATGCTACACTTGTGTGATACAAAATTGCTAATGTCCGTGAACGCCAGTTGGTTGTGTAATTCCATAACGCTCTTGTTTTTGACGATGAACAATGCAATTCTTGAAAAAATCTGGATAATGTTGTGTGATATCACAATTTTAGCTTTGATTGAATTTAGACAAAATGACGCAAAACATAGGTACTGTAAAAACTTTTATATTCGAAACCTTACGCGCACATATAACTTCGCAGCGAGAGGGAAAAAAAAATTCAGACAAATTGAAATAGGCATTTTTCAGAAAAGATTTATCCTCTTGCGGTATTACAGCGGGCGGATGATGTTAAAATGGAGTCTCAGCTTTATTTCGCATAGAAATAATTCCTGAAAGTCATTATATAGTGACCAAATTTTCACATTACAAAGAAATAACTAGCAAACACACTGAATTTTACTGCAATGTCCTACATATCACTTTATTTCAATAGCTCAAAAACAATATTCTTTTCCGACTTAGCACAATTTTTTTCATTAGTATGTGATGTGACGCCTCCTGAATACAATTTCCAGGGTAAACAAAGCTCTGTTTCTTGATTTCATTTATATCCACCCTTGGGTAACTTTTCCCGTGGAAATTGCCGGCATATCTGCGCAGCCTCAGCAAGCATCTCATGATTCTTGTGAATGACCCTAGCAAATGTTCCTGGCAAAAGGGCCCTAACCTTTAATTACCTCTAACATGAAAACAATTGCCTTTTTTCACATGAAATCAAAGTAGTGTCATATTTTTAGATCCTTCTGTCAGTCTGTTAAGTGTAATGTTTCTCAAATTAGGCCCTTCTGCTGGGAACATATCCTAGGGCCCTTCTGGCGTACGACCGACGCTTTACTCTGGTCTATTCTATGGTGCAAAATAGGTGTTATGTACTGGGGCACAGCTGGTAGAACATGCAGGGAGAGCTAGACCCCTATGGTATGTGAGGGATATTCAGTAGAACACATTCAATAATAGGTGTTAAATCTTGTAAATAGAAATTGTTTAGTCATGAATGGTTGGGAAAAGAGGGAAGCAAATTATGTAGAGATTGCTTGAAAAATACCAGGTGTCTGGGTTTGGTCAATTTCATTTGCTAGTTGCATTCCTTATTAGGGTTGCCAAGAATAATAAGCAGGTGTTAATTAACATGACAATAACCTCCTCTGGCTAGGCCAAGGCAGTGTTTTGTTACACCTGGCCAAGAATGTAATCATGTAATTGCCCATACCTGTATGCTGTGGGTGTATGCTCTATTCAATAAATTCTTTTACTAGGGTAACATATTTGGAGCATATTTTTGGCAATTGATTGTCTAAAGTAATATTCAATAGACGCTTCAGTAATGTATAGGTGTATGCAAATTTATAAATATTTTTCTTTTGCCGCCTAGTGATGAGCCATTTCTCTCATCCATTAACCCCTGAATACATTTTCATTAGTAAGAATGCAACTTGAGTTATTGTTATGTCCTGCAAGCTCTATCGGTTGTCAAAGCACATTTGTCCAAAAGATATGCATAGAATTTGCATACATCACCAAGGAGGTCTTTTTGGGCAGACATCATTTAGCAGTCAGAGGGAGAAGACGTGTTGTGCTGTTGGGTGCTATGTATTGCCAACATTACAGAACAGTTGGTGACAATGATTTGTGCAAGGAGGTTGAGAGCTGGAGTCCTGACTAGCAATAATTAATTCAAATGTTTGTTAGGACGTAGAATTCTTCAGGTGCTTTTGTTATCTTTGATGGTGGATGTTCTATGCTGCCAACTTCATGGGAGGAACTGAAAATAAGGTTTCATATAAAATAAAATATTGGGTAAGATATATTACTTGTGTCTCAATTAACCCATTGGAGACTAAGTACGAGTTACATGTAACTCGTATTGGAGTCTATGAAAAATGTGTGTTATAGTGAAATCAAATCGTCTCCAGCTTGTTAAATAAGGTGATGTTTTGCCTAATGAGTAAGAATGAAATGTAAAAAAATAAATACTGTGAGAAATAATTAGTGCAAACTTCAATCATGTTTGAAACCATAACCTTCCTATATCCCAATTTTAACAAGTTTTCCAATCAATTCCAATACTAAATTAGAAATATTTATGATATTCAATTAGAGTTGTCTTTGATAAACTATGTCAAAATAATGGACAAGTAAACACCCTTGAAAACAGAACTTTGGGAACTTGTGTTGTCACTGACAGGATATGTATGGATAAATACACTCGGCAAAAAAAGAAAGTAAACACTTTTTCAAGTTCACATTTGTAATATATAACTTTAATAAAAATCAATGAATTATATGTGAGCCGCTCCGACGGTAGGAGGCAAAAGTCGCAAAAATCATTTTCTGTGTTTTGCTTGATTCAAAATCTCCATATTCTTAGCTTTAAAATGATATATAATACTTGAAATATACGCAAAAGGAAAGGGACGAAAAACGCGACCGAAAGTTCAATTTTTAAACAGGGCGCCAAGGAAGTTAACAGAGAAATTGGCATTTAAAGTTTCACTATGAATTCAAACTCAGTCGGGCGCGGATGCGCCCTTGAATTAGTGATATAATTCCTAAAAAGGCCTTAGCAACCGGGGCTTTACCTGCATCAAAAAAGTTGAAAATTGGCATGGTGACAGACTGTACTCTTGTCCAGTTGTATGCAAAATGTCAAGTTCATTTATTAATGTTTACAGTGGAAAGTTTAATGATGAATGTGACAATGTAAAACGGAACTACCGCTAATCTGCAGCCACTCGGCGCAAATGTGTCGCTACAATCATAGCAATCTTTAATTTAATCAATCTTACTATAATTCATTATGGAAAAATAGTGTTTTCATTGATTTTGATAATGATGATGTCCTAAAAATTCTAAAAAGAATAACAAACACAAACACCGTATGTAAATTTAACGCTACAACCCAGTTCTTGCTGTATGTCACTGTATAGCCAATTGCTGCGGCAATTATACCTACGGCAGTTTTTGTTGTCGTTTCCAGTTTTATGAGAGAACATCACTTGTAGCTTAACTAGCTTTCACTTGAGTCATGTAAGAATTGCACAGGACGAGTAGTTACGCGAGATCATTTGTTGAGTCTGGAAACCAATAACAATTTGTGTAAGATCGTGCGTTCTGTATTTTTCATAATTCAAACACACCACCTTTCCTATAGCAGAAATAAAAATACTTCCATAGCAATACATGAAATCCTTGTATGCTACTGGTTCTTTTTTTAATTACCCATGTGTTTTGCTGGTAGAAGTACAAGATCATGTACATGTAGTATGGTTATGTAAGTTTCTTGTAGACCCTTTTATGCTTCTTACGTAACTCTCATCCCTCAACAAAAGAAGTTTGAAACGCTTTCTATAGACAGGGGATTAACACACGTAGCACTGCCTGGCCGAGATCCGGGTCTATTGTTTTCTTTTTAAATAGTTGTTTGTGCATTATCCACTTAACCAGTTGCAAACAAACTAACTTGAAAGAGAGAACACTCGCCGTCTTCAGTTTCAGCAAGATACAATACTTTCTTTAATTATCTCAACTCTGAGATGCAAAACCAATGTAAAAAGGGAGGCACGAAAATAAGTCACACGTCTCTCTCTGCGGTAGCGTCCACTTTATATAAATCTGTGTTGTGATCGGCACTGGATTGTTGAAAGAGGGATTACACATTTTTGTTCTTAAAATTTCCCCATATCATTCCGAAATCAAACAGAGAATTCCAAACAATTTCTATGTCAGAAGCACGGGACACTCGGGCGTTTAATTACAGGGGAAAGAAGAGTGTGTTTAATGAATAGGAGTTCTACACGAGCGTTAGGACGCAGTTATAGCTGTAGCCCTCCCGTGCTTATTCGAATCTATTTTCATTCATGTTGTTTGATTAAAAAAAAAGTAAAGCATTACAGTTCACGTATACAGTCACACTCACACACCAAGTATACTGCTGTGAAAAAAAAAACTAGGATACTGGAAATACGCTGCGTGCCGATGTCACGTGACACTGTCCTTAGCAACCCGGTTTTGGACGATTTTTCGCTCGAACAACTTGACCCGTGGAAAAGGGTTTGGAAAATCGCTGTTTTAGGGTATTTAGAATTCGAATCCAAAGCTGAAACTCACACATTAGATAGAATAGATATCAAACTTTTCAAAACTGAAATAAAAAAAAATTAACCAAAATAGTGGTATGGGTTGGTTTTTGGCGTTTTCTGTGATTTCGTCCGTTGCGACTTTTGCCTCCTACCGTCGGAGCGGCTCACATATATCAAATTAAAGGCAATTCAATTCTCTTTCAGCCTGTGAGGGTAATTTGAAGATAAATTTTATGCATGAGTGATCACATGCGTTTTTATACCGCAAGGTGCAAAAGTAAAAATTGTAAAAATGGACTATAATCCACTGATATTTAAATGGCACAACACAGTCAATGGAAACAAAAGATCAGACTTAGACAATGGCTTTATCTTTGAATAAAAGACAGAATTTGTTTGAAACTAGCAAGACTGTAGTCGTTTTGTTCTTTT
>JZLH01S0027510.1:0-12628 GCA_001188425.1 Eucidaris tribuloides | reverse complement strand
ATATTACAAATGTGAACATGAAAAAGTGTTTACTTTCTTTTTTTGCTGAGTGTACATTTCCGTAGTTAAATTAGCATCCTCCTAACTTTTTATTATAACACAGCTGTCTATGGAGAAAAATGATCATAGGTAAAACTGGATACATCATATTTCACTTTTTTAAATTACCAAATTATTGTTGGGCTAGTACAATTTTTTTTCAGGGCTTTAATTTTAGACCACAGTGATTATAAACCTCCGATATGTTTAAACTGAAAAAAAAATGTTCAAAGATGTCCTATGTTATTTTTGTCCTATTCCATCTTCCCAGTGTAACCAAAGAACTACCACCGAAGGCAGAAGCTCTCAAGCATGAAGCTAACAAAGTCTACTGCGACAAGAAGGACTACACCTCGGCCATCCGTCTCTACAATCAAGCCATTGGCATATGTCCCGATCACGCTATCCTGTATGGCAACAGAGCTGCGGCTTTTATGAAAAGGCAGTGGTGAGTTACTGGTTTCTTCATGTAATCTGCATAAAAACCAAAAAACAAAACCGAAACAAATATACACATTCATGTCTAAGTACCATGACTTTGAAAATTTAATGTCAGAACACATTTGCTACACTTTTTGGCTTTGACACTGAGCACACCTTATGTCCATTTTTTCTTTTCCTGATGTGCTCGGTGTCAAAGGCAAAAGTGTAGCAAATCATGGTTTCTGACATTAAAATTTCGAAGTAATGTGGTACTCAGAGACGCATGAATAAATAGGTTGGCTAAATGTATCATTTCAAAGGGCATATGCTAAAAGTTATTTTAGACATGTGTTTGTAATAATACGCTTCATTGCTTCTGCACTATAAGCCTTTGATTTAGGGTTCTGTTTCTTCTGGGATGCACTGTATATTAATATTCACTTTCAAAGGAAGAAATGTTTTTATAATTACTTTTTACCCAACAGCAAAAGAATGATTGAGCATACAATCTTCAACTGGAGGGGTAAAAGAAAAAAGACAACAATTAATGAAATATTGTTGGAAATTGATCAACTGGGTAGGAGTGGCCACTAATTTGACATAGTTTATCAAAGAGAAGTATACTTGCAAAATAAATTTGCTGTTCATGTCTGTATTATCAAATTAATGATGAATAAGATCAAATGCTTGATCTGATATTTTTTCATTCATTAATACAATTTGTTCCTACTGGGGGCTTATTAAATATTAATGAGCTCAGGCGTAAGGAATGATTCTCGGGTATTTGTAACCAAGTAAACCGTGGCATTGCCGTTACCCAGCATAGCCTGGTGGGTATGCTGCTGACCGGATATCAGTAGGTTTCAGGTTCGAATCCTGTTGGGTCACTCTTTTTCTGAGTCATTAAAAAAAATCAGATCAAGCGTTTGATCTTATTTATCATTAATTTGATAATACAGAGATGAACAGCAAATTTATTCTGCATCTTAAATTCTCTCTGTAAACCTTTCATTCAGAAGTATACTTGGAGATCATAAATATTTTGTATTTAATTGTCGGAATTGATTGGAAAAGTGTCAACATTGGCATGGTTTCCAACAGTTTTCATAAACTACAACTTTTACTTCAAGTGTGCATAAAGATTCTATGATAGTATTTGTTTTCACTTTTCAGTCTTACTCAGTAAAAAAACACACCTTATTTCATTGAGAAATAAGTGAATCATCCCCAATATTTTTATCAAATATAAAACTTAAGTTTTAGTTCACCCTGTGACGTCGGCATAGAACATCCAAATCAATAACACTAATCACATGAAGAATTCTTTTGTACGTCTTCACAAACCAGACAGCTGCTTGAATTCATTATTTCTAGTTAGGACTCCAGCTTTCAACCTCCTTGGTTAATATTAACTTTCTTGAACAGGTGTTTGACCCAAACTAAAATCTCAGAAATCTACAATTTAAATTGTAAACAAGGTGGAATGTCCATGTAATGGCTTCACAATTTGCAGACTGTTGTTAATTATTAACTTTCTTGAACAGGTGTTTGACCCAAACCAAAATCTCAGAAATCTACAATTTCAGTGTAAACAAGGAGGAATGTCCATCTGATGAGTTTCACAATCAGTGGACTGTTGTTAATTATTAACTTTTTTGAACAGGTCTTAACCCAGATTAGAGCTGAGAAGTAGACCACCAAGAATTTTAATGAGGTAGATTTTCACCTGTGTTGCTTTATGCATATTATTATATAAATATATTATTGTAGATAAGCTTCCTGGACAGGTGTTGTCTCATAATACATTCATTGCACTCCGGGGTACCGTTTACCTTGGGTAACCATGTGGTGCACAACATACATAAACTGACAAAAAGTCAAGTGGAAATGATGTTGAAATTGTTGTTTTAATTTCCTTTTGTTTTGCAGTCACTTGGCAGTTACTTGGCAAAACATTTTGCACGAGAAGAGTTTTTCAGCATTGAAAAGCACACTACAAAAATAACTTTTAGACAGTTTGGTAACCCTGGGTACAGTGTTAAGTTTTTGTGTCAAAAGACCTTGTTTTTGAAGAGTACATTGCTGATATATCTCGCCAATTTATCTAAATTCAATTTTAAACCCTGACATTTGACTGCAGCAAAAACTACACCATTTCTAATGTAAAGCTTGATATTTAATACAGTAATTGTATGAGTCACATACCTGCCAACCAGTACGATTTTTCCAGGGCAGTTCTGTCCTTAATACAGTTACTAGGCGGTGCCTTCAACAACAAAAACGTAGAGTATAGTAAGAATAGAACATGAATGACCAAAATAAATGAAACCAATGCCTTGGTTACTACAGTGATTTTAATACAATGCCCAAATTGTAATGGAAATGACGTGTTTACATTCACCGGTGAGTGACGGAACAAAAGGTATGTTTTATTCATGTCTTTTTCTCATACGAAAACCTTTGTTTAGCTGTTTCAAATATTTTTCTCATTCGCACTCTAATTTCATTTTTTTTATTATGTAACCTTTTTATTGTTTACCGCACCGCCTAATAACTGTAACAAGACCACAACTGCCCTGGAAAAATCGTACTGGTTGGCAGGTATGGAGTCATATTTCATTTTTGACTTCCACTTCTGTAGGGATGGCGACATCTACGCCGCCCTCCGCGACTGTCACAGTGCCTTGACCCTTGACCCCAAGCACCGTAAAGCCCACTTCCGGCTGGCCCGCTGCCTGCTGCAGCTGACCTGGGCTAATGAGGCTTACGAGTGTCTCCAGTCATTCAAGGTCAAGTTCCCGGAGTACGCCAAGTACGCCGACTGCGAAGCATTGGAGAGGGACATCACAGCAGCTGTATTTTCACATTCAGATAAAGGTATTGGTGACACATGCAGAAATTTCTAGACATTTCGTCGGTTGTCTGGCAGAAGGGCCCTAGCGTATTTTCCCGGCAGAAGGGCCTTGACAGTAAATTTTCTCTAATTGAGAAATATTGCTTTATTTGATATTTGCACTCGACAGACTGACAGAAGGATCTAAAACTATTGCACTACTTTGACTTCATGTGAGAAGAGCCAATGGTTTTCTAGTTAGAAATAATTCAGTGTTACATGGGGGGGGGGGGAGGAGGGAGGGGTTGCTTTGGGTGTTACCCCCCTTTCACAAAAGGAGGTGTTTATCACCCCAAAACACATCCTTTTTCATGGAAAACACCCCCCCCCCCATTTGCTGAAAAAAACTTTTTAGCCATGGAAAAATAAGCGGTAGCACACTATTTGAAAAAAATTGATTTTGTTGGTCGTCTGCCCCCTGCTCCTGCTTGTTGGATGCTGTGTGGCTTGCCATCTGGCCAGTGAAAACAATTTTTGGCAGGCAAAAATTTATTTTTGCTATTGACGGCAAAATTTTAACAACGGCAAGGCTGACAGAAAAATGTTGGAATTGGTATTTGGGTGCTGATGAACACTTCCCTTTTCAAAATCCTTTGTACGCCTGTGATTGATGCTGAGGCTTGTGTTCTTTTCTGCGCAGATGTGCCAAGTGAGCAGGATTGGTCAGATTCACCGCCCAGCCACTCGCGGTTATCGCCCAACGACGCCGTCTATGCCAAGGAAAAGGAACTGCGCACTGATGCATACGACTACACAGAGAGGTTCTGTGGGCATTGTAACACTACCACCGACATCAAAGAGGCCAACTTTTTTGGCAGGTATGCAAACGTACATCACCATTTGAATGGAAATGATAAATAAATACATATTTAAATAAATAAATAAATAAATTGGCAAATTATTCATCACATGCATATTATCTTATCACCTTATAATGTACCCGCTAACTTTTTCCTCTGATTGGTTCTGTTCTGTTGAACTTATGAAACTTGACCTTATATTAGTTTGATTGGTTCTTATCCTGTGATCTGATACAATTTGCGTAGTTTAACAATATTGTTTTGGTTCTGCTGCAAAAGAGCAGTAAAAATAAAATCAGTTTATTAAGTTCACACTTTTGTTTTCACTTGCATCAGCATGTTTCATAATTTAGTGGAATTGTCTACCGAATAATGTTGGATCTAAATCATTTGATATATTTAAAAGGAAATAAAAATCATCTTATTGAATATACCCAGAAAGATATAAAGAATACTACCCATATGACTTATTCTACCAATGTCAAAACCCCATTTCTTTCGACCGTCACATTATTTTGTTTGTGTAATTGTTATTTTTTTTCAATGTTATCCTGATATATATTATGAAAAGTACTAGTAATTTCGCTTTGGGAATACTGTTTTGACAGAACGTTCATTACATTTTAATGCAGTATTCCTCAATTCCAAATTGTATTGTATATCACTACGTTGTTTGTTATCTGTTATCTTTGTATTATACTTATCTGGAATTGAAATAAATTTGAATTTAATTTTTTGCTACAAGAGATTGGGCAGTAGGACTATTCTTCCAGGGACAACTATCACCTGACAACACCCCAAACATACCTGCCAACCAGTATGATTTTTCCAGGGCAGTTCTGTCCTTATTACAGTTACCAGGCGGTGCCTTCAACAACAAAAACATAGATTATAATTAGAATAGAACATGAATGACCAAAATAAATGAAACCAAATGCCTTGGTTACTACAGTGATTTTAATACAATGCCCAAATTGTCATGGAAATGACGTGTTTACATTCACTGGTGAGTGACGGAACAAAAGGTATGTTTTATTCCTGTTTTTATCTCATAAGAAAACCTTTGTTTAGCTGTTTCAAATATTTTTCTCATTCGCACTCAATTTCAGTTTTTTTTATTATGTAACCTTTTTATTGTTTACCGTACTGCCTAATAACGGTAAAAAGACGAGAACTGCCCTGGAAAAATCGTACTGGTTGGCAGGTACGCTCAAAGGACAACTCCCACCTGACAACATCCCCGAAGGATAACTCCCACCTGACAACATTCCCGAAGGATAACTCCCACCTGACAACTCTTCCGGACGCCCACACCCCTGGAGGACAATTCCCCCCTGAGAACAACTTTCCGGAAGACAACTCCCCTGAAGGAGTTTAACAATGTTTTCAGTTTCAAAACTTTTTTCCTTGGAGAAGTTGTCTTCCTTAGGAGGTGCCCTCCGGGGGAGTTGTCCTGATACTGATTGGGCATATGTATGCAGTGAGAGTTGGTGCCTGATTTTTTTCTTTGTCTTATGTTTTTATACGCCCGGCTACGGAACGTATTTATGGTCCGTCTGTCCATCCGTCAACTTTTCTTTGTAAACGTTATAACTTCAGTTTAACTTAACGTAACCTCATATAATTGGTGTGTATAATACTAGCATGGATCCCAGGAAACCTGATTTTGAGGTCGAAAGGTCAAAGGTCAAGGTCACAGTGACATGGTTTCATCTTACCCTTGTGAAGTCCGTGTAAACGCAATAACTTCAGTTTAACTTAACCTAGACTCGTATAATTTGGTTTGTATGATACTAGCATGGATCCCAGGAAGCCTATTGATTTTGAGGTCCAAAGGTCAAGGTCACAGTGACATGTTTTCATTTTCCGCTTTACAGGCGGGCATATTATGTGCTCGCCCCAGCGACACTCTTGTTTTTTTAAATTTTACTTTATCATAAAATTGTATTGTGTTTCAGTGACGGTCAGTACATCATGGCGGGGTCAGATGATGGCTCTTTTTTCATCTGGGACAGGAAGACGACTAACATTGTCAGGGTGCTACGGGGGGACGACTCCATCGTCAACTGCCTTCAGTCACACCCCTCCCAGTGTCTCCTAGCAACCAGTGGCATCGATCCTGTCGTCAGATTATGGGGTCCCAGACCTCAGGTAAGAGGGATTTTATTGTCGGTGTTGTGTATCTTTTTAAAATGTTTCATTTATTCAGGCCTTCAACTGGTCCTACTTTTCCTTTTTCTTAATGTTTTTGTGAAGGTCCTAATTTTCCTACGTTTTCCTAGTTAAAAAAAAAAACTTTTGCGATAAGTTTAATATTTGTTTAGAGTTGAGTAGTCTGTACAGGTTGTTGCTGGGAGTACTGTAGCTAACATCATCACCTGTTTGTGAAGGAAAATTCGTTTCCGTGGATTTCTGCTTCTTTGCCAATCTTAGAATTTTTTTTCCACATATTCTGCATATTTCCATTTTCTTCAGGGTTACTACTCTAAACACTACTTATAAATATCCTACTTCCTACTTTGGTGGATTGAATCCTACTTTTCTCCTGCTTTTTCAGAAATTTTAGTTGAAGGCCTGTGTTTCATTTATGTATCCCAGGCCTGGATGATGAAGTCTATGGATGATAGTTTGGACATAATATGGTTACGCTGCTGCATCGCATCACATTCTTGTCTACACAATACAGGCCACATTTCTTGACAAATTCTTGTTCAAATATTTTGTGGAGGTGTATCATGAGAAAATCTAGACGTCTATTATGGTGCAGCAGTGTTCTGACCTATATGGGCAAAAAGAAGCATTTTGAGAAATCCACTTGTGTGTACTCTGGTTACTACCTTTGTCACTGCAAGACAGTAGTGATGTAATTCAATAGCTTTGTAGAGTGGCAAGCATGAATAATTAAAGGGAATAAGTTACTAACTACAATAAAGAATAGAGCTACCTCAAAGTCCAGCTCCATCAGTGAATCCTCCACAGGAAGCCTGTCACTCTTGGCAGACTGGAAGAAATTGGGGCGCCCCTATGTGTAGCTTGCTGACTGGAAATTTAGAGAGCCCAGTCCAGAGATTGGTCCAGGCTTGGTTTTGGGATTCACACAAATCCGGTGCATGGGGGCTACATCAACCAGGCGTACTGTCTTCAGGCATGTTGTCCTTGTCTCGAGTCATAACTGGGACTCTCGCTCAATCATCAGGGGTGTCTTTTTATACAATTGCTTATGTGCGAGACCCGTTCTTGTGTTCGTAACTCCCAAGCGAGCGTGAGCGGGCGGGCAGATTCGCTACATTCCTCCCCAATTTTATCAGTTGAAACCCACACTGGAGTTTTCAACTTAGATTAAAATACGTACTACATTGAAATAACTACCAACTAGTCCGACAATCCAAATCAATGCTACTGTAATAGATATAAAGTGATCCCCTGTGGATCTTTCAAACTACCTAGTTACAAATACGAAGTTGTTATTCTCCGCACCACCGTTGGCGGATTAGGAGGCGATGGCATCAGACCCCTGTCCGGTGTTACCAACGAGGGAGTCGCGGGACAAATGTCCTTCCCCCCCTTAACCTCCGATTGGTTATGAAGGGTCAAGTGATCGAGGGCCCATGGGCGGCAGTGTGGCGGGGGGCTAAAGGTTGCCGCCGCCTCCCTCACCTTTGCAATCCTTCGGCAGATTTTACGTTTACACGTTCAGAGGGCTGATCCCCCCTCCCCCTGGAGGGGCAGGACACTAGGTCCGCCACATTTCCGGGGGTACCCTGAATCTACTCGCACCTCTTCAGACATACAGTAATGCCTGTCAGGATGTATACATACATCCACAAGAGATGCATACGCTTAATCAATTTGACAACAAATATCTATACATCTAAATGAAGCAAAGAAAATGCAAATCTTACACAATTGTGAACATGTGAGTTGGAAGACTTAAACGTTTTTTTTTAATGATACTTCTCAATTCCTACACAAGATCAAAATTTTGCTAATGTAATACCCGTCTCAGTTCATCAAATAAGTTTATCAAATATCTTTTGTAATCGTATTTTCATTTCAAAATACTTGTAAAAAAATGAATCGCTTAAAATTTATTTTGCATGATGAAATATTATAGAAGAATTACAAGCCAAAAAATGAAAAGACCCTGGTCCTCTGTCATCTTTGGATTATGAAACAAGAAATAACCCAGATGGTTTTGCTCTAACACTGGTATTCATACTACATTTGTATATTATGTTTTACATATTTACTTGTACATTACATACTACATTATACATTACTCTTTGATATAGTAATGCTTCTTCATATTTCTGTTCTGGTTGTTTACTGCCTTTACACAACGATTCCATATATCACCACCTCGTCTTCTCCACCTGTTGGGCAGAGCTTGAACATGGCTCTTTTGATCATGGCTCTCTTGATTGCTTCAATCCTCTCAGGATCCATGGCAGGATTTTTCCGTCCCCTCACATTCCTTCCCACTCTTTCTTCCTCCAGGAAGAGCAGATTGACAAGTTGTTGTGCGACGTCTCTGTGACTAGGTGCAAATAGTAGCATCTGTTCCATCACACTCTGTCACACTTGCAGAACTCTCTCTCCTCCAATACTGACATGTTTAAGTCTTGACTGTATTTCACTGTGGGAGTTTGCTGACGAGGTCTTGGCCCTTGTCTTTATTTCCATCTCCTGCTTCCAGGCTCAGAGTTGGAGTACCCTCACCTCTTTCTCGGGCATCCATTTGTGCACACATAGTGACCAAGTACATAGTGCTGCCTTGATGCATATTTCACATGCATTTCTGCTCATATTATTTATTTCTTGGCAATCCCATCCACAATCAAAATTATTCTTGGGGGGGGGGGGGGGCACTGCAACAACAAAATAACAGAAATTTAGTATTTCACAAAATAAAGGAATAAAGTAACAGTAACAGTAATTGTTTCATATTTTGGTTTCGATTATCAGTCATTTTTACATATCAATTCCAAATTCTGGGTTTTGCTTCTTTACCTGTTGGGCATAGGGTGACCTCTGCTCTCATGATTGCATCAATCCTCTGGGGATCCATGGCAGGATTTTTACATCCCCTCATATTCCTGCCCACTCTTTCTTCCTCCAGGAAGAGCAGATTAACGAGTCGCCGTGTGACATCTTCATGACTAGGTGCAAATGGCAACATCTGGTCCATTACGCTTTGTCTCACTTGTAGAACTCTCTCACCTCCAATGATTTTAAAGATGATTACTTACGTTGTGCAATATTAGGAACATTCAATATTTTATTATGCTATGTTTATGTGTATTTTATGTTCTTGTTAGATTTGTAAAATTCGCCGCAATTTGGTCGATGACCGCGATTACAGTTTTGTTGTTTCTTAATAAACCATTGATTGAATTGAACGTTTTAAAGTCTAGAGTAGATTTCGCTGTGAGACCTTGCACAAGGAGTTTTGCCCCTTTCCTTTTGCTCCATTTCCTGCACCCGGGCTCGGAGGACCCTCACCTCTTCCTGAAGGGCATCCCTTCATGCACACATAGCGGCCAACTAGTCTCCAAGTGCAGGTTGCTGTAGGGATGTTGATGGTGACGAGGCCGATGTTGGTGGTGGAGTTGATGTAGACGGTGATGAGGCTGGAGTAGGTTGTATTGGTGTCAAAGGAGATGACGCTGGTGTGGGTTGATGGTGGTGGCGTTGATGTCGATGGTGACTGGGTTGATTGATGCGAGTTGCTTTACAGCTTGCAAGGAGGCAGGCGTAGCTTGCTGTTGTGATGTCAAAGTTGTTGCCGATGAGGAAGATATAGGTCGAAGTTGGTGGTGGCATTGCTGAAGTGTGTGGTGGTAATAATGTAGGTTGGGTTTGGTCCATCTCTGTCTGAATAGCCCGAGCACACAGATCGGGTGGTGAGTGATGACTTGATGACATCTGACCTTGTTCCTTGAGAAGGTTGTGACTGCCCACCGTCAATCACAGATGCTTTCTAAGAATAATAAAACAAGAAAATCATGTCAGTCTTTCCTGTACATGAAAGCCAGCCATTGACATGTATATATACTAGTAGTATAGTTGGTATGGTACAGTTTGGTATGGGCAATTCCGCGAAAAATGTTACCTGAGCTCAAAATCATGAAATCTGTAATAATTCCAAAAATATATATGTGCTACAGTGATAAATTTAGTATCACACAATAGAACTTATCGAACTCTTTAATTTGAGTGGTGTTTGAATACATTTGAAGTATATTTAGACAAACTTTTCTTCAAAAAGCCCATTTTCTTGCAAAATTTTCTTATCTTTTTTGAAAAATGCACAATCTTTGAGTCTCATTATTTCACATTCAACAGCACTTCAGAATTAATTCATGGTAGTTTATCGTTGAGAAAGGACCAAAAATGACTAATATTAGCTTTACATTAGTTATCAAATACTTTTAAGTATAAATATGAAGACCTAAAAAAGTGGTCCGAGGTGTAATGTCCGTAACGTTAAAAATGTAATGTCCGTAACGCAACATTTATGGTCCTGTATGGGATATACTGAATCTGTTGTACCTAATTGTCATCCTACAACTTAAGCAGGTCCTCAGCACCCATTTCAGAAGAAAATTGGCTTCACTTCATGCTTAAGCTCACAACATTTTTGACAAATACGTTGGTAGGTGAAAATTCATGTCCAAAAAATGTAATGTCCGTAACGGCAAGCATTATGTGTGATAACTACCAAGTGATAAATAGAAACTAATTCAAATTCAAACTGTAAACACTTCTGGGTGGATCGTGTAAGAATTTCACAAAAAGGTTCAGAATGATGATGATGATTTCTGGAAATAAGCCCCCAAAGTTGCAAAAAAATGTCTGAATGTAATGTCCGTAACACTGGAACTGCCCGTATGTATCATTACTGCACACTTGACTAGCCTAGATACTAGTCCCATTATTACATCTCATATTCTCCTTTCTTTAGTATAATTTCCTGTTTCAACTCAAAAGTTAATCTCAATTATTCTAAGTGTAACATTTTCCCTGTATCATTTAGACTATAAAATGTTTACTTATAACTCACCACTACAGATTTTCAAAACCACCTCAAATCAAATTTTGCATGGAACAAAACTACTGTAACAGCTAGCTGCAAAATAAAGTAATTAATAGCTCAGGACAAGTCCATCCTTTTCAAACAGCATCTTGGGTGTGTCTGACTCTGACCACGTTTAGTTAAACAGTCCTGTACCAACAGATGAGTGGAAATTTCCATCGAGTCAAAACTGGTTTCCACACAACCTTTACGTGTACATATCTCTTTTGCACAGCTGACCAACACTTTTGTGATTATAATGATTAGTATCACCATCAATGGCATAAGCTATACATTAGAATAAGGCTCTCTTCCAGCCTACTACACATCAGATAACAGGCATATCTACCTCTCTTGATAATATAAGAAAAGCAAAACAGAGCTATGAAATGAAATAGTTGTCAAGTTTAATATGACAATTCACTCCTCCTTTTAAAGAAATTGCTCTAATTTCAAGTCTCTGCAAATGTAATTGTTTTTCAACATCAAAATACACAAAATTACAAAATCAAGTCAATTACTAGCAAGGTAAAATGGAACTTCAGCTTCCACAAAGTTTATAGTAATTCCTAATTTGTTTTCTACAACTGATTGAGCATATCTGCACCAACGTTCTCACTTCCCTTGATTGCTGCAATATGAAATTAATATGGTTGTAAGGCTAGCGCCCATTGCATGACGTGTCTATTGATCACTTTGGCATTGTGCATGAACAATTTCACTTTTGTGGGAAGTCTCAAATGAGTATTGTGAGGCATGTGTTCTACTAAAAACTTTCAGTCAAAGTTTTTCTTTTACCATAAATGTATGTATATTTTAGAGATTCTCAGAACCTTTTCTCCATCAACTTTTTTTTCACAGCATCATTGAGGATCATATCAAGGAGATCTCGCCAGGAAGCAGATGTAGTGTAGTTGTACAATGAGTCACCAGCATTTTGTCCTGCACATTGATGACTGCAGTACCACTTTCCTTTTACTCTGTATCTGTGCAAGCAAACTCATCTCCTTGGTATTTTGCCTTGCATTTCGTTTTGCATTTTTGTGCAGGAGATGGTTTTAGTTTCCTTTCTTGGCGATATATGCAAGGACTAGAGGATCCAGATTGTTTGCAGACATCCCAGCAAAACCAATCTTCCTGGGGAATATCCTCTCCCCTCTGCTAAATACAGGGGTGTGATACCATCTGCCCTTGCTAGAGTGGTATATGCCGTTTATTCATTTATTTTGACATGGGACTTGTCTCAGCCAGAGGACAGTTCTTCCACCACTCTATGCATAAAAAGAAATATATAGATCTACACATTTGTAATAATAATAAAACAAGCATAAATATGACAACACATTACACAATTAAAAGGGTATCTAATACAAAAAGAGAAGAAAAAAGCTCAAAAAG
>JZLH01S0027501.1:1089-14295 GCA_001188425.1 Eucidaris tribuloides | reverse complement strand
TGCGCGTGCACCCCCCGCAGAGCAAGGGTTCCGCCCTGGCAACAAAAAAAATTTCACCACCTTTCCTGCTTTCAACGCCTGCTTTTCTCTTAACTTTAGTTCCACCCCCTAAGATGTGCACCTCCCCACACCAAGTTAGTTCCACCTCGCAAGATGTGCACTCCCATGCCCAAACCAGCCTAATACGCCCCTGCGATCACACTGTGAACATACTGTATAGGACCAAACACAATGTCGAACAGTGGTCCACACAATGTAGTGTACCATGTGTCACACTGTGAAAAGCAGCAAATCACTTATAATGCCACACTGTGACAGCATTGTATTTTTTTCGACAGGGAGGAAGCAAACGAGGGTCTCTTGTTTGTTTGTGTTTATGGGGATGGGGTTGGGACTGGAAGGGAAAATTACATAATAATCAAGCAAAGAACACCATGAACGAAGCGTGTGTAGCATAATGGGGTGAAACCAGTTATGTTTGCAAAATTCAAATCATCTCCACGTCTCAAAGTGTTTCAGTGTTCTTTTATGATTATTTCTATCGTTGACTTTAATTTTTAGTATTCTTCTCTTCTTCTTTTATTTCTTCTTCTTCGTCTTCTTACTCTTCTTCTCATCATCATTATGACTATCATGACTATATCTGAACTTGCAATTATAACAACTGCGATTACATCTGAAATAAAGTCGGAAAGTGTAAATTTGCGTATTTCTGTGGATAAATTCAGGAACAACGATAGTTAATGAGATAAAGCGTGATTTTCCAAAATAGTTCAGCTGAAAGCGGTAAATCAATGGGAAAACTAGGGAAAATTTAGGACAATCAACGAACTACATAATTATTTTTCATAATAGGAGTAAGCTAGGTGAAATGTCATGTTTATAAGCAAACTAAAAAAAAAATGCAGGGGAACACATGTTTTTAAAGAAACACATTGCTGAATAAAGACACTATTTGAAAGATCGATTTCCCGTTAAACAATCGTCAAACCTAATATCTGACATATGAGACAGCGTTTTAAGGGCCACAAAACTGCTGTCCCTACAAAATAGCTAAGAATGAATGTCCTTAAAAAAAAAGTTGTATAACAAAGCAGTCTGTATACAGAAAACAGGAAGACGCGTTATAGACCCTTACTTTTTAAAAACACTTGATGATTGTTTTGACTGCAGTTTTTTTCAAGGTTTTATTTCATCACAAAAACTAGTAGAATGAGGATCACTCAGTGATGTTCTAAAATATTTTTTTTTGTAGCTATGCTTTAAACATGGTTTAGAATTTAACTCAATGTACAATATATGTTGCGTAATAAGTAATTATCAATCAAAAACAAATTGAAGCACTCACTATAACTTTTTTCTTCAAAATCTAATCGTGATTAATATTTGGAATTGACTTTCATGGTAAACCCCTGTGTGATGAAATAAAGTGTAGGTTGTTTTTTATTATGGATACCTGACTATCTGAAAATACCCCCAAACACGCAACATACTGTTGACATTATGCAGTATACCACCATTGATGCTAAACACGGGTTTTGTACTGAAACATACACAAAAATATACTGATTATTATAATAATTAAGACACGACACACAAATATTGAGTATTCTATTCGATACGTTAATCATATTAACTGCCTTGCCATAAAAAAACACATCAAGCAAGCACACAATTAATCAGACATAACGTAATATAAAATGACATGATCAAACAAAATGAAATGAAAGAAAAATAAATAAAATTGAAACACAAATAGAAAATCTCATTATTGAAAAATAAGTCATCAAAAAAGTCTTATCAATACGTTATTCTGCAGAATTTAATTTCATGGCATTCATCAATTAGAGAGTATCTGGTACTTAAAGTACAAAATTAAAGCCATGATGTAAGGATTCTGGCGATGTTTTTAAACTATTGTTCTTCTTACCATCATCATCGTCATTATCATCTTATTTCTATTTCTCTTTTGTATATTATTTTTCTTTGTCTCTTTTTGTTATTTCCGCTACTTTCCTTGCTTCCGTCGAATTTGTTTTCTGCTCAGTCTAACGATTCGCTAATTAGCTTTAACAATTAAGAGTTCAAAAGGGGTTAAGTTCACTTTTTACCTCCTGGCGAAAATGAGTTGTTTGATTTACACACATTTGCAATGTTTCTGCCTTAAACACAACTTAACCTAACAAATGTACCCCACAATGTGAACATAAAAACCCACACTTAGAAAAAATCGAGTTAAAAAAAATCGATTTCCCGTTTGGGGATCTACAGGCCTTTGGAATAAAACGGAAAACGGGATGTCCGCGTTTTGAAAGTAAAAATTAGATTTTCATCTTTTCTTTATTGACTTTTGGTTGAAACTTATAATTTCATTTGTGTTATAGCACATAGCGGCTATAAATTTGATTTTCGGGTAGAAAAAACCACATTTGATGGAACAGAAGCGCAAACTCTTCAATAAATGAAATAAACCCTAAATCAATATTAACTGTTCAAAACAAAATTTTATTTTATTTGCAGTTGAATGTATTTTCAGGAGAATGCTACGCACGCAAGCCCTCGAAAAGCGGCACTGAGTCTCGGTGGAAAAGAAAACTGTCGGACTCATGCTACACTCTCACATCTTATGGGATAAAAGAAGATCGGAAAGAAAAAAACGTTTATGTAACGGTTGAGAAAGGAATAAAATAGTAAACACGTATTTGCGTATTCGATTCAAACCTAACTACAACATATGCGTCAGAGGACCGTAGTGTATCATAATTGAACCACTCGATATATGCGTAAATGTTTATTACCCCTAGCTAAAAAAGTACCATGGCATTACCATGGTACATATACCATAGGTACCACAGTACCATGCGTACCTATGGTAAATTGGACACGTACATGCTACCATGCGTACGTCATTGTATATGTACCCATGTATTTCATTGGTACATGTACCATTGAACACGCATTTGTGAAATCCATGGTACCATGTGTACCATGGTACATTCATGGCTACCCATTGGACATGTACCATGGTAATCCATGTACCCATGGTACCCATGTACATGTACCATGTACCCATGGTACCATGGTACATGTACATGGTATTCCATGCGTACCCATGGTACATGTACCATGTACTCCATGGTACCCATGTACATGTACATGGTACTCCATGGATACCATGCCGTACATGTACCACTGGTACTCATGGTACCCATGGCACATTACCATGGTACTCCATGGTAAACCTATGGTACTTGTACCATGGTACATGGTACCATGTCCAATTACATTGGTACCATGGACCATGTACATGACCATGGCTACTCCACGGTACTTGTTTACCTGGTACATGTACCATGTCCAATTTACCATGGCACCATGTACACATACCAGGTACAAGTACTGTGACTACCATGGTACATGAACCATGCGTACTCCACATACTTGTACCATTGCTAATGCTACCATGGCTACTCCACAGTACTTTTACCATGGTAATGTACCATTTCCATTTACCTTGGGTACCATGTACATGTACTATGTATAAGTACCATGGGGTACCATCATGGTAGCTGTGGTACTTTGTTGCAAAGTACATGGTAACTGGTATGCTGAGGACTATTGCTCAATTTGTAACATGGGCATGGAGTACTAAATGATATATTAAGGTTATACAGAACATACTCAGAGTAACACAGATTTTACACACATTATTGTGACAGCCTCTTTTGTTCCAAATGCTGTGTAAAATGGAAAAAAATAAGACACACGTGCGTCAACCAACCTTACAATCACTCACAATATTAGTTGTATAACATTACTACCTCAAGGAAGAAGATAAGAGTTCAGCGAACAATTACTTACATGAAATCTGTGGTTGTTATTGAAAAAAACAATACTTCAAATTGGATGCTGTAAAACTTCCAAAAGCAGTAAGACTAAGACGAATTGTATGCCATATTTTGCATAGAAGGCTCAGAAAATCATATTGTTGAAGGAATGAAGAGAGGATCGAAATACGACAACAGATGCAAAACACATTATTAAGTGTTGATTATCAAGAATCTTGGTTGTAAGCGTAGGTGTTTGTGCAAATCTGAAAAAGGAGGCAGATAATAAAACAAAAATAGATGTACGTGTTGTCAGTTGGAAGCGTACGATCTTGGGAATTGATTTTCTTTCTGAAAGTCATTGACACCATTAGTGATGCATTTGGGATAGTGCACAAATTCCAGATGTGTCGATACAGTCGATAAATAAATTATGACTGAAATTGCTTCAATTGGCGGCTACGTAAATTCACTACTAACTAGATTTTAATTCGTCACTGAGCGGAATTGGTGATCGCGTATTTCGCTCCGATAACTATATCTAAAGTAAATGTGGCAAACCATGTATATGACGTATCATTGCTGTTAATGCTGTCCCTTTCACCTTCGCTTTCATTAAATCATTAATCTGAATTTCTGCGCTGCACGTACGCAATCGTCTTGACACACGCGCACTCATGGTTAGCACAGTGCATGACCTTGCCCGTAAGTTCTGAGTGCCAAGTTTGCGTTATCTCCCTTTGACACGAGTCATGAGCATATGGAAGAAATACATTTTTTCTTTATGATGTCACAGCATGACGGTCACCACATTTTGACATGCCAAAGTATGGTGATATCACATCTATGCAATCTTCACCTATCAGGCAGAAAAATAATATTGCTGAAATTGATACATGTTAATCTATCTTTAAAAGTAATGCCATGCAATATCAACATATTTCCGAAGCGTGAATTTTTCGAGGTGAATTTTTTAAGCGTGAATTTTGACACCCAAGGAAGCACTCTGAACCTCGTAGACTTACGCTCTTCGAAATTAAGTTTCGAATGTTCTCTGTCGAATGAAAAAGTCCCCGGTTGTCGATACATGTAAGCGACACTGCATGGCGGATTAGGGCCAAAATATGGCGAAGTATGAAAAACTACGAAAAAAAATGAGCCACCAAGCCATTAAAATCAAACGCACGCCATACACGATCGACGTACGCGTGCAAGCTGTGATTTACACCATAATGACCTTTAACCTTGAAGTTACTGTGTACCAAGCTTTGTTATGCTTACTGACTCCAATCATTGAGATATGCGCCAAAATGTGATTTTTCTTGTGCCGTATAGATGACGTCACAACAATTTGTCATGGAAAGGATACCTGAAACCTTTCTAACCGTCACAGCTATCAGAATAAACACTAAAATGGTAGTGTACGTTAATTCTAGAGAGTATATGAGTGATTTAAAATCCCCATCATTCACTACCGCGCATGCGCGCCATTTACGTTTTTTGGACTTGTTAGCGTATTTTGGTTCTGGTGGACGCGGAAAGTGTGTTCTAAATGGACGTAGAATTAAGTCAGACATCCAAAAGCATCGAAAAAACACGTTAATCCGTAGGCGAAAGGGTGCGCCGAAAAAAAACGTGGCGCGTACGTGCGCGCCACCAAAATGCTCAATGACTGAAACTATAGTACTGTTGACAGAAAGTCATTTGGAGCCCTATAAAACTTTGACGGCGCGCACACACGCCCGTGGAGGCGCGCGCGCACAGTGGTTAGGTCCAGCAGATGGCCGTACCTTTTACTTGACTCTGCAAGTTAATTCTTTTATTCGGCGGCGGTTCGCAGATATTGCCAGATGTAAGTTAAACGCTAACTTTTTTACAAATGACGTCATAGATGACGTCACGGCAAAACCACGCTGACAAACATATGTGGAGCGCAGGTCTTGACACGTGAACCCAAATAACTATCCCAAGTTACAAGATGTTTGACGATGGCGTAATGAGATATCGTTGTAACAAGAAATGACCAGAAAGAACACAAATAAACAAACAAAAAGACTAGATTTTATTCGTCACTGAGACGAATGGTGATCGCGTATTTGCTCCGATCAGTACCACCTTCAAGAGATTCTGACGGTCTATATGCGCGCTATTATAACTTGTTCGAAGCTGTCCCTTTTCACCTTAACTTTCTGTCGAAAATTACTTAATATTTCGGGCGTGTGCCGTACGCGTTCGTTCGGACTCCGCACGCCATATGATGAGCAACCAGAGAGACTTTGCACCGAATTACTATCTACCAGTTAGTTATTCACACCTACTCCAGTCATAAGATACGAAGCAAAATACATTTTCTTTCTGACGTCATAGATGACGTCAGAAGAATTTTCGTATAAAGTGGGATTCTGAAACCTTATCTACGATCATAGGCTTCAGAATAAGCAATAAAAAGTAGGGTCACGCGCTTAATTCTAGCAGAACTATCAGCGATTTAAAAATGCCATCTTTCACTACGCGCCGCAATGCGCGGCGCATTATATTTTTTTGGCATATAAGCAATATTTGCTGTCCTGATGTCGGGAAAGGCGTTCTAAACGATGCTAGAATTAATAACATTAATTATACCCATTTTCCAATTGCACCTATACACAAAAACTGATATTGGCCTAAACGCGGATATAATAAATAGATTTGCGGTACTTGCACATAAAACAAATGGCTCACCAACCTGATATGAGATAATATTTTTTAAGAGTCAAAAAGCATTTGACGTTATTCATGTAAAACAGAACCCCCCCCCCCCCCCACGAAAACTCCACTTACCTGTGACGGTAACATTAAAAGAACAGATAGCAGAATTCCCGGTAGCATCAGACACTGAGTATACAATCACATAGGTCCCGATGGTAAAACGGGTACCAGTAGAATATACTACTGATTTGGTGAGCCTGAGGGATGAACCTGAATTGTCGATTGCTGTTGGCTCTGACCAGGAAACTACAGCACTATTTTCACCAGGATCAGCTGTCTGCGATATGTCCTCACAACCAGAAAAGACAGGAGCCTCAATATCTGAAATGTATAGTAATGAGCCGATACAATATCTAGATTACACATCTAGATCTAGGAAAGGACGGCAGGGGAACCCCCCCCCCCAAAAAAAAAATAAATAATAATAATAATAAATAAATAAATAAATAAAATACTAATAATGCTGCTTCTACTATACTTCTACCACTACTACTACTACTACTACTAATAATAATAAAACTACATATAGCAGCAATGGAAATGCATACCTAAGAGTTGACTTCAAGTCATATGACTTGAAGTCATGTTCGTGTACTTAGAATTTTTCGAGTTTGGTGTGTGCACTACGGGTAGCAATGGATAGCCATCACGATTGTAGGAGATACACGATGCCTTTGCATTGATTATCCTAGCATGTTCTTTGTTTGTTTGGTGAATGTTCAACTTCGACTGGTTTGTTTGTCTAGTGATTTTTTTCTCAATTTCTGTTCCTGCATTGATGAGAATGCCTGCATGTATAATGACTAAATATTAAGTTAAATGCTCTAATTACAGATCGTCCCAGAGCGGTTAAGGAGGGATAGGGTCCATCTTAGAACTTCCACTGCGTGCATAATCTGCAATGGTGTCTGCTGGCGGCCGCGTGACGTGCTTACGTACGTATGTACGTCTGTGTATGCGATCGCCGCGCCGTGTTTCTGCTGATTCGATCTTGATGAAATAAAGTGTTCCTCCGTACATATCAATATCTGCAAGTTACAATACTTTTCATATTTCCATCTTGCCACGTGTTGCGAAGGTAGATCTATATTTCAGGTCAGCAATAATCAGCAAACTCGGCGATCGCTAACACAGAACGTACTCACACCGCCTGCAGACACCATTGCAGAGAATGCACACAGTGGCTGTCCTAATTTGCGACCACATCCTTCCTTATTCGTTCTAGGACGATATGACACATTAGTAATTAGACCATTAGACTCATTATTTTGTCACAAAGGGCATTCACAGGAAACAGAAATGCAGGAAAAACAGCAAAATACCAGACAAAGCAGTTGAACATTTATGCTTGTTTTCCAAAAAGAGTTATTAATTCTGCAAAAACAAATAGAGACACACCTTGGTTTACAGGGCGTTTATGTAAAATGTGCACTAAAAAAAAGGTAATATCAAAAGCACTTGGAAAATAATCAATGAAATTTTGGGTAATAAGGCCAAAAACAAAAAGAGTGTCGCCAAGATATTATCAAATGGCAATACTATTGTTGATAAGCCTACTATTGCTCAAAATTTTAATGATTATTTTGTAAATATTGGTTATAATTTAAGGGGAAAATGCGCAATCTACTGATACAGATTTTAGTAAATATCTAAATAGGAATCCAAATCTGCATACTTTGCTCCAATAACTTGTAAAGAAATAGTTGATATAGTAAATGATGCTAAAAATGGTACTAGTGCTGGATTTGATAACATTGCAATTTCTGTCGTCCGTATTGTATGTGTTCCACTGTGTAAAATATTCAATTTATCAGTAACAAATTGGTCGTATGTTTATTACCTTCATCGCAAGTCACACCGGCATCATCGTCACCTTAACGATCATTCCAAGCAGATTCCTCTCGGCATTGGTAGTCCAATCTTTGCTCCTTGTTCTAGACATTCCCCCTTGAAAATAGGTCCAGGCCCACGTCCAAAGCCTACACAGCATTGCGCGGTCAAGGCTCGTCTGTACCCTAGCATCCGGCAGACAACATCGGCGTCTCTAAGACGCCATTGGTCATCGCACACAGTTCCCCACGCATAATTGTAGAAAACTTCAACTCTACCCTCGTGTGCTCCCGATCCTCCAGCCAGACGGACTCGAGTAATTCCTGTATATGATGTGAACACAGAGAGTATGAGGACACGGTCAGGGAAAGTTTGAAGAGCCGATGACAACCCTGCGATCCAAGGGCGTAGGCTGGGGGGTGCACTAGGTGCGCGTGCACCCCCCCGCAGAGCCAAAGGAGTTCCGCCCCTGGCAAGCAAAAATAAATTTTCACCACCTTTACTGCTTTCAACGCCTGATTTTCTTAACTTTAGTTCCACCTCCCTAAGATGTGCACCTCCCCACACCAAGTTAGTTCCACCTCCGCAAGATGTGCACCTCCCCATGCCCAAACCAGCCTAATACGCCCCTGCGATCACACTGTGAACATACTGTATAGGACCAAACACAATGTCGACACAGTGTGTCCACACAATGGTATGTGTACCCATGTGTCACACTGTGAAAATGCAGCAAATCACTTATAATGCCACACTGTGGACAGCATTGTAATTTTTTTCGACAGGGAGGAAGCAAACGAGGGTCTCTGTGTTTGTTTTGTTTTATGGGGATTTGGGGTTGGGACTGGAAGGGAAAATGTACATAATAATCAAGCAAAGAACACCATGAACGAAGCGGTGTGTAGCATAATGGGGGTGAAACCAGTTATGTTTGCAAAATGTCGAAATCATCTCCACGTCTCGAAAGTGTTTCAGTGTTCTTTTATGATTATTTCTATCGTTGACTTTAATTTTTTAGTATTCTTCTTCTTCTTCTTTATTTCTTCTTCTTCGTCTTCTTCACCTTCTTCTACTCATCATCATTATGACTATCATGACTATTATCTGAACTTGCAATTATAACAACTGCGATTACAATCTGAAATAAAGTCGTGAAAGTGTAAATTTTGCGATTTTCTGTGTGGATAAATTCAGGAACAGACGGTAAGTTAATGAGATAAAGCGTGATTTTTCCAAAATAAGTTCAGCTGGAAAAGCGGTAAATCAATGAATTGGGAAAAACTAGGGAAAATTTAGGACAAATCAACGAAACTACAATTTTTATTTTTCAATATAGGAGTAAGCTAGGTGACAATGTCATGTTTATAAGCAAACAAAAAAAAATGCAGGGGAACACATGTTTTAAAAGAAACATATTTGCTAAATAAAGACACTATTTGAAAAGATCGATTTCCCGTTTAAACAATCGTCAAACCTTAATATCTGACATATGAGACAGCGTTTTAATGGGCACAAAACCTTTGGTGGTTATGCTGTCCCTAGCAAAATAGCTAAGAATGAATGTCCTGTAAAAAAAAGTTGTATAACAAAGCAGTCTATATACATGAAAACAGGAATGACCGGTTATAGACCCCTACTTTTTAAAAACACTTGATGATTGTTTTGACTGCAGTTTTTTTCAAGGTTTTATTTCATCACAAAAACTAGTAGAATGGAGGATCACTCAAGTGAGTGTTCGTAAAGTATTTTTTTTTGTTATGCTATGCTTTAAACATGGTTTAGAATGTAACTCAATGTACAATAGTATGTTGCGTAATAATGTAATTATCAATCAAAAACAAATTTGAAGCACTCACTATAACTTTGTTTTCTTCAAAATCTAATCGTGAATTTAATATTTTGGAATTGACTGTTCAATGGGTAAACCCCGGTGTGATGAAATAAAGTGTAGGTTTGTTTTTTTATTATGGGATACCTGACTATCTGAAAATACCCGCAAAACCGAACATACTGTTGACATTATGCAGTATACCACCATTGATGCTAAACACGGGTTTGTACGTGAAACATACACAAAAATATTACTGATTATTATAATAATTAAGACACGACACACAAATATTGAGTATTCTATTCGATACGTTTAATTCATATTAACTGCCTTGCCATAAAAAAAACACATCAAGCAAGCACACAATTAATCAGACATAACGTAATATAAAATGACATGATCAAACAAAATGAAATGAAAGAAAAATAAAATAAATTGAAACACAAATAGACAAAATCTCATTATTGAAAAAATAAGTCATCAAAAAAAGTCTTATCAATACGTTATTCTGTCGGAATTTAATTTCATGGCATTCATCAATTAGAGAGTATCTGGTACTTAAAGTACAGAATTAAAGCCATGATGTAAGGATTCTGGGAATGTTTTTTAAACTATTGTTCTTCTTTACCATCATCATCGTCATTATCATCTTATTTCTATTTCTCTTTTGTAATATTATTTTTCTTTGTCTTTTTGTTATTCCGCTACTTTCTTGCTTCCGTCGAATTTGTTTTCTGCCTCAGTCTAACGATTCGCTAATAGATTTTAACAATTGAAGAGTTCCAAAAGGGGTTAAGTTCACTTTTTACCATCCTGGGAAAATGAGTTGTTTTGATTTACCCACATTGCAATGTTTCTGCTTAAAACCAACTTAACCTAACAAAGTACCCCCACAATGTGAACATAAAACCACACTTAGAAAAAAATCGAGTTAAAAAAAATCGATTTCCCGTTTTGGGGATCTACAGCCTTTTGGAATTAAACGGAAACGGATGTACCCCGTTTGAAAGTAAAAATTAATTTTCCTTTTCTTTTTGAGTCCTTTTGGTTGAAACTTCAACTTTTCATTTGTGTTATCACATAGGGCTAATAAATTTGTATTTTCGGTAGAAAAACACATTTGATGGAAACAGAAGCAAACTCTTCAAATAAATGAAATAAACCCTAAATCAATATTAATGTGTCAAAACAAAATTTTATTTGAGTTGTAATGTATTTTCAGGAGAATGTAACGTCAAGCAAGCCCTCGAAAAGGGCACTGAGTCTCGGTGGAAAAGAAACTTGTCGACCTCTGTACACTCTCATATCTATGGAAGATAAAGAAATCTGGGAAAGAAGAAAAACGTTATGTAACAGTTGAAAAGGATAAAATAGTAAAACACGTATTGTGGTATTTCGATCAAACCTACTACAAATTGTCAGAGGACGTAGTGTATCAATAATTGAACCACTGATATTATGCAGTAAATGTTTATTACCCTAGTAAAAAAGTACCATGGATGTACCATGGTACATATACCATAGGTACCACAGGTACCATGGTACCTATGGTAAATTGGACACGGTACATGTACCATGGTACGTCATTGTATATGTACCATGGTATTTCATGGTACATGTACCATTGAACACGCATTGTGGAAATCCATGGTACATGTACCATGGTACTTCATGGTACCCATGGTACATGTACCATGGTAATCCATGGTACCCATGGTACCCATGGTACATGTACCATGGTACCCATGGTACCCATGGTACATGTACCATGGTATTCCATGGTACCCATGGTACATGTACCATGGTACTCCATGGTACCCATGGTACATGAACCATGGTACTCCACAGTACTTGTACCATGGTACATGTACCATGGTACTCCACAGTACTTGTACCATGGTACATGTACCATTTCCAATTTACCTTGGGTACCATGGTACATGTACTATGGTATAAGTACCATGGGGTACCATCATGGTAGTCTGTGGTACTTTGTTGCAAATGTACAGTGGTAACTGGTATGTGAGGACTATGTGCTAATTTGTAACATGGGCATGGAGTACTAAATGATATATGTAACGGTATACACGACATTTACCTCAGAGTAACACAGATTTCTACACAACATTATTTGTGACAGCTCTTTTGTCCAAATTGTGTGTAAAATGGAAAAAAAATAAGACACACTGGTCAACCAACCTTACACACTCACTCACAATATTTAGTTTGTATAACATGTACTACCTCAAGGAAAGAAGATAAGAGTTCAGGAACAATATTACATTGAAATCTGTGGGTTTTTTATTGAAAAAAAATACTTCAAATTGGATGGTGTAAAACTTCAAAAAAGCAGTAAGACTAAGAGGAATTGTATGCATATTGCATAGAAGGTTCAGAAAATATATTGTTGAAGGAATTGAAGAGAGGATCGAAATACGACAACAGATGCCAAAACACATTATAATGGTGTTGATTATCCAAGAATCTTGGTTGTAAGCGTAGGTGTTTGTGCAAATCTGAAAAAGGAGCAGATAATAAAACAAAAATAGATGTACGTGTTGTCAGTTGGAAGGTACGATCTTGAATTGATTTTCGTTCTGAAAGTCATTGAACCAATTAGTGATGCACTTGGATAGTGCACAAATTTCCAGATGTGTCGATACAGTCGATAAATTAAATTATGACTGAAATTTTGCTTGTCAAATTTGCGGTACGTAAATTCACTACTAACTAGATTTTAATTCGTCACTGAGACGAATTGGTGATCCGCGTATTTGCTCCGATAACTATATCTAAAGTAAATGTGGCAAACCATGTATATGACGTATCATTGCTTGTTGAATGCTGTCCCTTTTCACCTTCAGTTTTCATTAAATCATTAATCTGAATTTCTGCGTGCACGTACGCAATCGTCTTGACACACGCGCACTCATGGTTAGCACCAGTGATGACCTTTGCCCGTAAGTTCTT
>JZLH01S0027489.1:1668-11867 GCA_001188425.1 Eucidaris tribuloides | reverse complement strand
TATGAAAAAAACTCATTCAGTTATCATTAACCATTAAATAAAGTCAATTTATGGAATTTGTATTAGATGACATATTGGGAACTGCTCTAATGTGACGTCACAAATTTAAAACTTTAAAACCTCATGACTCCATTTTCACCAAACATTCGTTAATATGTTTCCCTCATTGTTCTGCTTGTATCAAAACTAACTTGTTGTTAGGGTGAACCTTGCCTTTAAATAGCTTCTCCTCCTCCTCATTGTCAATCCATATGTAATATTAAGATGACTTTCATGACCAAATGCCATACTGCATGGCTTTTCTAGTATGAACCATTGTGTGTCTACGAAGATCAGTTCTACAAACAAAAGCTTTACTACACTCTACATTTAAATGGTTTCCCTCCAGGCCAAATCCTCATATGTTGTTTAAGAATACTTTTCTGTCAAATGCATTACCACACTCTTTAACCCTAATCAAGCTGGGCTTTTTTGGCTATGCTACATCGGGAGGGGGGGGGGGCTGATTCTGCCCCACCCCCCGCCTATCTCGGCTGTCGACCGCTAGATCGTGCCGAAAATCGGCACCCATGTCACCTATCATGTAATCTACCAGACTGTATACTTAATTACCCAGAGTTAATTTCATAAATGCTAATTCATGTATAAAATCAAAACAATATTTACTAAGCTTCATAAAATATACCTTTGAAATAATATATTTATCATGCCCAGAATTACGTCTTTGATATGTACAATTCAATAAGTTCCTACCAAGGGAGGGGGGTATCCCCCCCCCCTGGAATCAGTGTTTTTCTCCTTCACAAGTCCCTTATCTTCATAAAATATACCATTGAAATATATGTATTTACCATGCCTAGAAAAACCTCTTTTCTTTATTTTCAAAAAGTTTCTACCGTGGGAGAGAATACCCCCCTCCTCCCACACTATCCACCGCTCGGTTGTTTACCTTTCTCGCAAGAAGGACTATACATACTTCTTGTACATCTTCTTGAAAATCTGACTACATTCTCTGATAATCTTCAATCTTTAATCTTGGGCATGCACAATAGAAACTTTTTGTTGAGGCCTGAATCTTTCTCCAATGTGAGTCTTCTTCATATGACAGCCCAAATAACTTTTGCTTTTGAATTCTTTACCACACTCCATGCATTTAAATGGCCTCTCCCTGGTATGAATTCTCATGTGCTGTGCAAGGAGACTTTTGTAGCCAAATGCTTTGCCACAATCTTCACATTTAAATGGCACTTTTTGATAATTTCATTCAAATGGCATTTCCCCAGTATGAGTTGTCAAGTGTTCTGTAAGATACATTTTTCTGAATACTTTACCACACTTTTCACACAGATATGGCATTTTTTTACAGTGTGAATCCTCATATAATTATGATCTGTTAAATGAACTTTCTGACCAAATGTTTCACCACACTCTTTACATTTAAATGACCTGCTGTGAATTCTCAAGTGACTTTTAAGATAACTTTTGTCACTAAATGCTTTACCACATTCTTTACATTTATATGGCTTCTCTCCAATGTAAATTCTCACATGTCTTGTAAGATTACTATTATGGCAAAATGCTTTACCACACTCTTTACATTTAATATTGCTCTCCCCAATGTGAATTTTCATGTGTTCTGTAAGTTTATTTCTTACACCAAATGCTTTACCACACACTTTACATTGATATGGCACTTTTTGACAATATTTACATTCAAATGGTATTTTCCCAGTATGACTTGTCAAGTTTTCTGCAAGATATGTTTTTCTGAATACTTTACCACACTTTTCACACTGATATGGCATTTTTTCTGTATGAATCCTCATATGACGTTCAAGATTACCTTTTTGACCAAATGCTTTGCCACACTCTTTACATTTATATGGCTTCTCTCCAATGTGAATTTTCATGTGTTTTGTAAGTTTATTTCTTACACCAAATGCTTTACCACACACTTTACATTGAATATGGCACTTTTGACAATATTTACATTCAAATGGTATTTACCATATGAGCTTGTCAGTTTTATTAGCGAAATATCAGTTATTCTGATACTTTAAACCACACTTTTCAAACACTGATATGGCATTTTTTTCTGTATGAATCCTCATATGACGTTCAAGATTACCTTTTTGAACAAATGCTTTGCCACACTCTTTACATTTATATGGCTTCTCTCCAATGTGAATTCTCACATGTTTTGTAAGATTACTATTATTGCAAAATACTTTACCACACTCTTTACATTGATATGGAACTTTTTGACAATATTTACATTCAAATGGCATTTTCCCAGTATGAGTTGTCAAGTTTTCTGCAAGATACATTTTTCTGAATACTTTACCACACTTTTCACACTGATATGGAATTTTTTCAGTGTGAATCCTGAAATGTTGTTTAAGATTGCTTTTTCTGTCAAATACTTTACCACACTCTTTACATTTGAATGGCTTCTCCCCAGCATGAATCCATATGTGGTCTGCAAGATCACTTTTTTGACCAAAAGCTTCATCACACACTCTACATTTAAATCGATTCTCCCCAGTGTGAATCCTCATAATATGACGTTCAAGATTAACTTTCTGTTCAAATGCTTTGCCACACTCTTTACAATTAAATGGCTTCTCCCCAGTATGAATGCTTATATGCTTTGTAAGACTAACCTCTCGAGGAAATGCTTCGCCACAGTACCTACATTTAAATGGATTCTCCTTACTGCGAATCCTCATATGATGTTCAAGATTACGTTTTTGTTCAAATGCTTTGCCACACTTTTTACATTTGAATGGCTTCTCCCTAGTATGAATCCTTATATGCTTTGTAAGACTAACCTTTCGAGCAAATGCTTTGCCACAGTCTGTACATTTAAATGGATTTTCCATAGTGTGAATCCTCATATGACCTTCAAGATAACCTTTTTGATCAAATACTTTGCCACACTCTGTACAATTAAATGGCTTCTCCCCAGTATGAATCCTTGTATGTTTTGTAAGATTAACTTTTAGAGCAAATGCTTTGCCACATTCTGTACATTTAAATGGATTCTCCCCAGTGTGAATCCTCATATGACCTTCAAGATTACATTTTTGATCAAATGCTTTACCACACTCTTTACATTTGAATGGCTTCTCCCCAGTATGAATCCTTATGTGGTCTGCAAGATCACTTTGTTGACCAAAAAATTCACCACACTCTTTACATTTAAATGGATTCTCCACAGTGTGAATCCTCATATGACGTTCAAGATTTCCTTTTAGATCAAATGCTTTGCCACACTCTTTACAATTAAACGGCTTCTCCCCAGTATGAATCCTTGTATGTTTTGTAAGATTGACCTTTAGAGCAAATGCTTTGCCACACTCAGTACATTTAAATGGCCTTTCTCTGTGTTTTCTTGTGTGTATACTTGATAACGCCTCCCCATTATGTATGTCCATGTGTGTGGTAAGATCCTTTCCGTGACTGACATCTTTACCAAACTCTTCACACTGAAATGTATTACTGCCAGTATTAATCCTTGTGTGAATAATAATATGATTTCTATGATCAAGCATTTTTCCACAAGGCATACATTTCAATTGTTTTTGTCCAGTATGAAATCTCACGTCCTCATTCACAACCTGTTTCTCACTGAACGTTCTGCCACACTCTGTAGATTCATGTGAATTTTTCCCAGTGGAAGTCAGAGGTTGAGCATTATTCTCAAATTCTGATTGTTTGGTAACATTACTTGTCATTGTCTTTGGAGAGACACAATTTTGCTTTTCTCGTGCAGAAATCCTTGAATTGACGGGAAGCTGATCTTTTGCAGAGAAAGCATTCCCACAGTCTGAACAAGTGTATGGTGTTTCTTGATTGTGAGACAACATATGGACAAGATTTTCATGTCTTTGCGAGAAAAGTTCATTCCACCGTTTACACACACATTGATTTTGTTTTGTGTGTGATGTCACATGTTTCGTATCGACACGAGCGTGACTAAAGAAATGATCACATTTAGGACATACAAGATATGTCTGCTCATTTCCAACTCTTGTAATATTACATTTCTCCTGAGCACATGACTTTTCCGAACCACACTGTTCCACTTTATTGAAGTCAATGAAACGAACAACAACTTTGAATTCTTCGGTACTGTTTTCAGGAGGCCTTGTAATCATGTTTACATCATCTTCTTGAACACTTTGGAGACCACTGCATTCTGCCAGTTGGTTGAAGTCGAAATGACCCACACCTTCATTTCTTGAAGAAACTGGAAAAAAAATGGGCACAAAGAAAAATAAGGAGTAAGCAGAAAAGAAACCTGTTATTCACTCTCAATGTCTCGCTGGCACTATCTTGCGCCACAAACTGTAACCATTAAATAAAAGCTAACAATATAAAAAGTATGACAGTAATACAATTATTCTTTCATTTTTTATCCAAAAGAAATTCAGTGTTACTATATTACTGACATAACTGGTAGGTTAACACTAGATATTTACCTATAATACAAGTTTAACAGTTTAGCACATTTTTCGGCATGAATTGAGAAGTCATTAATGTTCTGTATGTTTTTGTGACTCTTTTTTAAAAATGTATTATTTCACAAAATTTATTCTATTTTCCGAAATCTTAATTTTAAAATACTACAGGGAAACCCTGTTATAACGAGTTGTCGGGACCGCCGATTTTACCTCGTAGTAACCGGTACCTCGTTGTAAACGTACACATAATGTAACACACAAAATATAACATGTATGGGACAGGGCGTTAAACCCATCTGTGTACTGCTTTTCCTCCTTGTTCTGCACCAAAACTATGAACAGACAGATGATTATTTTTCATTTATATACTCATCCAAAGTAATAAAGGAAACTAGATCTCGAAAGAAAGCAGCAACTTTCACGCTCGTAACTTGCGTCGAGTACTGTGTATGGGAGGCAGGCTTTGTACATGCAGTTGTGTGTATAAACACACACACACTGTACTTGTAGATAAGTCAGCTCGGGACTTCATGTATTGTGCATGGCTGCGTGAATGGCAGGCTGAAGTGCGATGTGCTCTGAAATGATTGGCCATTGTTTGCGTTGCCAAAATTTAGAATTTGGTCAGCGCACCATGCGACTTTCATTTCCTCGTTTTAACTGGGTGAATTTATGTTTTTCTTTGTTAATGGGTTGAGAAAATACCTTGTTATAAGCGAAATCTCGCAATAACCGAGCTCGCTATAAACAGCACTTCTTTCCATTGAACAACACGTAAATGAAAACAGGACTGAGACAATCACCTCGTTAAAAGCGGTACATCGCTATATCTGAGCTCGTTATAACGGGGTTTCCCTGTATAAATATTTCATTGTAGAAAGGGTATACCTTTAAGTAGACCTTTTGATAAAATCTATCTACCAGTATACAAAATTACAGCTGTTCAAATCAACACTGCACTCCCAAAGTTTCTCAATATGGCTTTGTTGAGAAAGACCTTACACGTTAAGAGTTAAACCATGTTAAATGACAACTATGAACAGAAATTTTTCCAAAGGGTATTTTTCTCATGCACACAGTCTAATCAGTCAATGACTCTGACCTATAAAATGGTAGGAATGATATGCCGTTAAGATAATTTGCAGACACCATATATTTGCCTTTCTCTTGACAACCTCAGACCCCCATTTCTAAATTTACTGGGCATCTAGTGATTGTACTAGACAAGAAACAGCATTATTTACCATTTATGGCACATTGTTGTTTCTGCCATTCCTGTATGGTCTGTTGTGGCTCACCATCTTCTATCTTGACAGAGATTGCTTCAACCTTGTCGTTGGGGTCTTCATAATCTGCCTTGTGTCCACCTGTACCTTGTTTTTTCAATAATTTAAAGAAATTATCAGATTTCATATGGATATTTTTATGATTATTTCTATGACTATCTATCTGAATGACATAATTGTGTACACATTCTTGCACCAAAACAATAAAACCATGTACAGATAATCATATCAATTAAGAAAAAGAGTGCATATTAGCCACATTAGGTACTAAAGGTTAGAACTAAACACTACACAAAAAGTAAGTTCCCCTTATTCAATGTACCATAACTTTTTAACGACCCAAATTTGAGCAGAAAAATTTAGCAGGGGTTTCCTTACACTCATTGACTAAATTCTTTGTGAAAATGTGACTGATCCGTCAAGTCATGCATGAGTGAGCATGCATTAAAGGCAAAAATGTCACTTTTCAAAAGTCACAGGATTCGTCTCTTATGCTAAAATAATGGTAAATAATGGCATTTTTTGCTTTATTTATAAAGTGTGTTCACTCAACCATGACATGGTTTCAACCTCTCATGTTTGTAGAACATGTAAAGATACATATTGATGAAAAATATCGAATTTCATTTTTTCAATAAACTTAATGGATTTTACAATTTCAAAATTCAGGAAGGACGGGCATTTTTAAATTGAGCTCACCTTGGCGTTAAATATGCAAAAAAGTGTCTGTGGAGGTGTAAGGAGGTCAAGCGATAGATGATTAACATAAGACATGGTTCAAGATCTTACCATTTGACTGACAAAAGTGTGAAAAAAAATATTTAAGGGGGAAAATTACCTGTTAAATAATGAATTTAGGTCTTTTCTAGGGTAAAAATAAATGTATTTTCAGTTTTTGAAACCTAGAACCTTGTAACTTTCATACTTTTCAAGGAAAAATCAGATTTATGGCCATTTTTTGGCCAAAAAAGGCCATTTTGGGGTGACAAAATTTTTCACCAGCAACTTTGAAATGGTTGTACTTATCCAAAAAATAGGATTATTCTTACTCTTTTTGTTTATTTTCATTAGTTTGTAGCATATTCTTTCCAGTGAGACTGTATTTGCTGTAATTTACTACATACTTTACATATAGTAACCCAAAGAAATTACCCTTTGCTGTGACAAATGATACCCAAAAAAAGCCCCTTTTCAGAGTGACGCATTCAAAAACTGGAGAAAAAGGCAAAAATGCTACATCCACCCCAAAGTGTGAAAAAAATCAGGACATTTGTCAAAAAAAATATTTTAGGAAAACTAATCACGCCACAGGCCTGAAAATTTAATCAATTATGCTCAATGTACTTCCCTATTAGTGATTAGATTTCTGATACAGTAGCCCTCATATTTTTTTCAAAATAATTTTTTTAACAATTCAAATTTACTGATTTTGGACCCAAATATAAAAAACACACCCTGTACTATCTAAATATTTACTCTTCTTAAACTACCCACCTGTTCTTGCAATGCCAAAAATGCAATATACCTACATTAGTTGTTGCAATGTCTGGCAAGCCTCCAGCCAGCTGTCCGGTTGCTAAGAGCAACCTTTGTCAAACAGAATGGTATGCATAAGCCATAAAGTATGCATTAACTATGAAACTAGTCTAAAGGCAACATGTGCCTTAGTCTGGCTTCCAGACATATACGTGTACATTAACCCATCTTTATACTGATAAGGAAACTACTATCTTCAGTCAACTGCTTTGAATAATACAAGAGTTTTGATTTAAGGCACAGTAAGTATGTCTGGAGGTAAAACAGTCTTAGAGTGAGTGTACTACGGAAGTCAAAAAAGATGAATGGTCTAGAACGGAGACTGCATATGCCCAGTAGCTTCACTGCAACATACCCAAACAAGAAAAACATACTGTTCATATTTTTGGTATTTGGCAGTCAAATGGTGGTAGAATCTTGAACCTTGTCATAAATAGCACTTAATCATTCACCAGAAACAGAATTTGTCAAAATCCTGCATCAGAAATCCCCCAAAATGACCCTTGTGACTTTTGAAAAGTGACTTTTTACCTTTAATATGTGTTCACTCATGCATGGCTTGACGGATCGATCACATTTTCACACAGAAGTTGGGCAATGAGTCAAGAAAGACTCCTTCCAAATTATTTTGCTCAAAATTATTTCTTTAAAAAAATACCGTATTTTGAATAAGGGGGAACTTACTTTTTGTGTAGTGTTTATATCACTGAGATTGAGAGTATACACGTGGATACATTTTCAAATTACACTTGTACTCACCTTTGTGACAGATTATCATTATGCCATTCAGTTTTGTTTCTGAATTCCACTGATACGATGTGTACATTTTATTGGCAGTTTGATGTGATTATGATTGTTCAAAATCTACCATTCCTAGAGTTAGCTTTTCAGAACTTATATGAGGACACCATTACTTACCATGATATGTGTAAGATCACTTTTCTACAGGTATATGCCATATTGCGAGCCACCTGGCAAGTTCAATGGTACTTAAGACCCTATATATTTGCCTTTCTTTTCAGATCGTGAGAGCCCTGACCCTCATTTTCTAATTTGCTGGGCAAAATAGAATTTAAATATAACATGTACCGGTGACAGCCCACAAGACCTCGGGCCCGAAGCCCTGCGAGACCGACTTTTTTTTGTATTTTATTTTCCTTCATCAGGTGACGTGATTGAGTTGTTTAAGGCACCTCATTGCAGCAGCGTAACAGGTGGCTGTTATTGGGAGGGGGGGGGTGGGGGTCAGAGCTATATATTTCCTGGTAATTCCGTCTAGAATTAGTGAACTACATAGTAGTGTTCATACAAATAAACACCCTGGAATAAAAAAAAGTTTGGAACGTTGCACTGCCAATGGCAAGTTATACATGAATAAACAATTAACTCGGGGTGAGTTTAAATAGCCTAGTATACACACCGTAAGTCCATGGGAGGAAATGGGCAGGTGAATCCGATCAACTTACGATTTTCACTTTTTTACAGCACTAATCATTTTGAAATACAATTTTTCCAGGGCGTCATTTTTAGACCTTATCAAATACAATGGTAGCATGGGGAATCATGTAGCTCAGATTTTTTTAACTGTGGTAAATGTTAGCCAATACCTTTAAAATAGCAGAAAATCATCTGGCCAAAGTTTTTTTTAAAAAGTTGTGTTGTTAAGGAAACCCACAAATGTAGTAAGATTTCAGGATATTTTTGCCCACTCAGCTGTGTCCCAATTTCAACTGGGTACCCACTTTGACATCAAAATGACATCAAAGTGGGTACCTTGTCGCGCGCTTATAGCAAAATGTGCGCAAGATATTGTACAGTCTAGCGCACAGCACAAATGCAATACACGAAGCTGGGTACCCACTTTGACATCATACCTCATACATGTACTCAAATTTTTCGGTCAGCTCTTGACTTTTCTGAGAAAATGAGCCAAAATGCATTAATTTTGATTGAAAATCATCACTTTGATGTTATTCTTCTTATAATTCTATTCTCAATATATCAATTTTTGTTTACTATTGTTTTATCACTTTAATGACCTGATGAACCCAAATATAGTAGCGCCGCATCCAAAGTGGGCTGTTGCAAATTTCAAGCTTTTTTACCGGGAAATATTTGGCTCTGCCCCCTCCCTCTCTGATAACAGGCACCTGTTACGCCGCTGCAACGATCGAGGCGTCTCAAACTACTCGACCGCGGCACCTGACCTGATGAAGCAAAATAAAATAAAAATAAAAAAAAAAATCGGTCTCGCAGGCCTTCGGTCAAGTGGTCGGACCCCCATGTTCCGCTCAAGAAGATCATTTACCATTAATCCCACATTGCTGCTGTATGGTCTGTTGTGGCTCACTGTCTTCCAGTTTAACATAGATCAGCTGAAGTTTGTCCCTGCAGTCTCCATCACAATCTTCTCTGCATCCATCCGGATCTGTGTTATCTAATACATTACAAGAAATTATGAGATCACAGATTATGTTACTTTAATATGCGCAGTGTCTTGTACCACTTTCACAAACAGTATGTATACACACATGTGTATGTAGGGCAGGCCTATATTTATCACAACAAGCATTCACAATTATCTTTGCACAGATATGTACATCATGGAGTGTGAGTACCTGAAAAACACTACTTTTATTTGCATTATTTATCATTTTTTAACAAAGATTCTTCATTTACTTCACAAATAAGATGTCTAGACACTATTGCCAATTTTAGAGTATATTTGTGATTATGATTGTGATCTTTTTTTTTCTTCAAAATTTGACCAGTCCTACCGATTAATAAAAAGGAAACAATATACATGACTTTAGAATTACCTGCATCTCACAATTTTAGACAGAACGCATATTTCAAAATTGTGCCATTTCAGGTTTTCAGGCTTTTTTTTACATTCATAAATTTTGAAAAC
>JZLH01S0027468.1:37680-50081 GCA_001188425.1 Eucidaris tribuloides | reverse complement strand
TATCATATGAATTTCTTAACAAAAGAAAACGATACTCTTTTGAGCAGAGAAATCCGCACAGGTACCGCACAGGTCATGCGTCACTGCTCTCTCACACTGTTCTGTGTATAGGAGGAAGCGACGGACTGCTGTCATTGTTATCATTCACACTCGAACGCATAATAATAAAGGCTGCGTGCAGGCGGGACTGACAGAAAATGTACGTTTGTGTTTGATTTTTGCCAATTCCGCGGGCCGCCTTCTACCCAATAAAATTTGATTTTTACATTTTTAGAATCCTTAGACTTTCCGCTACAAATACTTATTGTCAATATATTTACCAATGACGCACTTTCATTTTGTAAGGCGGTAAAGTCAGAAAAGATGGGAAAAACAGGGATCTTCCACGAGATTTTTGACCAAAAAGGAAGGTTTAGACTCAATTCCGCGGATGATAACATTGACTTTGGTCGCATATTTTGATCTAACCTTAAAGGGAAACATTTGATTATCATAAATCTCGTGTCAATAGTATGTACAGCTTGTAGATTTGTTACAATGGCGAAATATGTGCCCAAAACGACGGTTTTAGTTCCAGTTTACCATTGTGTTGCAAAACTCTAGACCATGAAGATAGTAAAAGATCGCTTAGAAATTGATATGGTATGTGTGTGTGTGTGATGGGTGCGTGTGGGTGTGTGTGTATGTATGTGTGTGTATGTATGTGTGTGTGTGTGATTGGTGTGTGTGTGATGTGTGTGTGTGGTGTGTATGTGTATGTATAGTGTGTGTGTATGTATGTGTGTGTGTGTGTGTGTGTGTGTGTGTGTGTGTGTGTGTGTGTGTGTGTGTGTGTGTGTGTGTGCGCGCGCGCGCGTGTGTGTATGTGTGTGTGTGCGTGTGTGTGTGTGCGTGTGTGTGTGTGTGCATGTGTGTGTGTGTGTGTTGTGTGTGTGTGTGTGTCTGTGTGTCTGTGTGTGCGCGTGTGTGTATGTGTGTGTGTGTTTGTTTGTTTGTGTGTGTGCGTGTGTGTGTGTATGTGTGTGTGTGTGTGTTTGTGTGTCTGTCTGTCTGTGTGTCTGTCTGTCTGTGTTAAACACCGTCTGTGTGTGCGCGTGTGTGTATGTGTGTGTGTGTTTGTGTGTCTGTCTGTCTGTGTTAAACACCTTTTACATCTCATTTTTTTCCAGTGCAGGATTACACGTGTCAAAAGACTCGGTAATTAGTGTGATCTTCGCAATGATCGAAACCCTGCTGTATCCTTATCGGCCCTGGCACTTTCACATCTAAGGTAGACCACCATTTGACGATAATGGGTGGCGATCCCGGGGATGGGGGACGTGTCCCCTCCCCACTCATTTCTTTTTTAATATGGGGGATCGTTTCCCCCTGGATTTTAAAAGCTTGATACTTTTTTCTATCCTTAGAATTTTGTTTTTGCAGATATTGTATCTGCAAACCTGTTCAAAAGGCGAATGTAATGAATATAATTAAACGATGTTAATGCGTGGATTTCAAAATGAAACTTTCCACGTTTTATCCATAACATTAATTTACGTTACACCCTTAAAACTCTGTCAAAGTAATTAGTCTCTTTTTGTATAACCCATAAAGTTATTGAAAATACTCGTTTTCCTCACTGATTTTAACTACAGCTCACAAACTACAATATCTTATAAATGGAAAACCTATATCTGTGAAGCATCCATCAACAGATTAAAAGGTAAGTCCGGTATAAAAGGATCATCACGTGATTTGGTTTTTTGGCGGGTAACAGATTTAACCTACTTTCAAATGGCAAATCGATGCCTATTATATCCCGGCGCCGCCAATCGTCCATGCAGAGCGATTAAACGAATTTGGGTTTCTGGCCGAGAATTGGTCCTATTAACGCGAGTTAGCGGGGTCGTGCTTGCTTGGAAAGTTCTTTTGTGACACATGTTATACAAATAAAAGGCGCCACAAAATATACCGTCTGCTTTTGAAATATACTGGCTAATTTTCGCCCACGTGATTGTAGAAAAAGAGACAAATTACAATTAAGACGATCAAGGAATACATTGCATAAAAAATGACGCATTTCTCAAAGATTAAATCTTCCGCAGCTATAGCTATAAAATGCGGATAGGGAACCCAGACTGGAATATTTGATTCAAAGACGGTTTCTCATGAAAATATAAAGAGATAGGCATCTCAAAGACCAAGTACGATGACGTAGAAAGTGTGAATTTTATGAAGGATTACCAGAAAGGAGCAAATAAGATTAGCGGGCCGCAGCGGATATTCCAAACGACCACTATCTATGCTAGATAATGTGCTAATTCTGTTTTGACGTCATTGTCTTATAATATTCTAAATAAATGCATGGTTGTGGCCATTTTATTTCACGTACGGACGTTTCCCTCGACATTTTGATAAGCAATAAATCCAATATTAGCTTAAAGGGCGTAATAACAAACTCATTTTGAGCAGCTTCAACCAACGCGCACACAGAAAACGTTCCCCGCCCTATTTTGCGATATTGCCTGCGCCATCTTGAATAGCACGAAGTACAAGTACTCCATTTTCCGTTCTGCAATAACAAATAAACTATCAGAGCTCTAAAATTGTGATTGTAATTAGTATGCCGACTGTTAAGTGTCTTTATCCAGAGAAGACAATTAAGAGCAATTAGACTAGAAAATTATACAGTGAATTCGACGAGTATTTTTTAAACGCGTATCGTCTGCAATTTTGGAACTCAAATGAATGTGGCAAATGTTTACTATCAGGGGCGTAAACCTATTTCGCCACGGTTTGTTTCGGTGTGAGCAATTTGCTCTCATTAAAAATTGGGACATTAAAACCGCAGTTGTGTTCATTCTTGTTATTTAATGTACTATCAGTAAGTCTGACTTAAGACTCTAGCAAAACATTAATTTGAACTGAATGCACAACAACATTACCAAATCTCTTAAAGAGTGTACCAATTTAATCAGACATGCACTGCATATCTTTAATCATTACCCTACATGTGATGTTAAAGGTAAATGACATGATTGGGGGTAGGCCTAAACTTGGGCTGAAACTACTCTAGAATCAAGTAAACTATGCAAGGATTCTCCTGTGAAAATCTTGTAGTCAAATGTTGACTCATTCTAAAATAACTAATGTGAATATCCATCGTGGCAGCCAAACCTGCTGTGTGGCTCTCTATGGGGCTTATTTTTATCGTGCCCCGATAGAAATAATGTTCATGCTTAATTCTTCTCAAGTAATTAAATTAGAGACAAATCCTTCCAGCTGAAAGATCCACTCCATCTGGTGTATAGTTGGTATATATTTCAACTGATTTGGTTCATGAGGCAGTTCCCAATCATGTCACTAACCTTTAACTATAGGATTTTCACAATATGCCTAAAACTAGCGTGATCTTTCAACATTAAAGTTGTTTCAATGATTTGCACGCCCCAAAATGGGCTTTTCGAGTAGCAAGCTAAAATCATTTATAAAGATTCACGTAATTCTTCTCCTCTCTCAAAAGCCTTAGGCCTGAAAACCAAGTATCGTAAAAATAAATGCTGGTAACATTCAAGCAAAATGCACCGAAGTATTATAACGTCGCTCACTAAATTTGAGTTCTACACAGCCTTTAAACCATTCTGATTGCCAGGCCTGATTCGTGTATCATCTAGCAGAGCTGAGTACATGCTGATCAAAGTTTACATGGTAAGAAATTCAAACCAGTGCAGTTGGACGATTGCCAAGCAATCTTTGCTACGGTTGCAATCTACTCGATTCACAATCAGTGGTTGAAACCTACTCCAGTGTCTCAAACCTAGACTATCGTTACATAATACAAGTTAAACAACGGCGCAACTTTAAATGATTTATCATTGACATTACAACTTTTTCAATGACTCCTAAATATTAAACACTGTATTTTGTATGTGCCTTTCTTTATTTGAATCAAAACTGACCAAAAACGGTTCGGTATGTAAATAAAAAAATACAGCATTTAAACATTAAGATATGGTCAAATACCTTCTCATCGTATAGGGTATGTGAATGTGCGCAGGATATACCTCTTTTTTACTGACGACTTTAAATTACCAATTTGCTAAATCATGTGTCCAGATAATTAGAAATGAAAATGTCACACAACGCACAACTGGGCATGACGGCAGATTAACGTACATGTAGCCCTCTAGCTTTAAATGGGGCCATTTTGACTCAAGTTACTCCTGTTATCGAAATTACTTGACAGTGACAAATTTAATAATATCCAAATACATGGGCGTGTTAGTTAAAATAATAAGTCTCCGTAGTAAGGCAAATTTCGTATAACTTTCGAAAGAAGTGTGGAAATATTTCTTCATTGCGGAAGCATATTTCATTTAAAAAAAGTCCGCCCACATTAATTCGCCAAACAATCTCATCTCACATTCTGCTCTGTTCAAATGCAAATTTTATATGATTTAATATGTTGGTCGGGCAGAAGAATGACTTGATACTGACTAGAACACCACTGTGAAAATAACCACCCCCCCCCCGTACCTAAACAACAATATCAAGAAGCCAACATGTGAAATGTTTACTGGTTTTGTTTAAATTTGTTTGAAATTAAAGGCAGTGGATCTCTTTTGCATCCCTAAAAATTAACATTGTGTAAATACAATGGCATTTAGAAGAAAATGCCATCTGGGAACCTTTAGCAAAATTTAGGAGCTAGAAACTCAATTTTAGTGTAATTATAGTGACCGTTAGACTCTGATATGAATTTTTTTCGCGAGAAAAAATTCCTACCATAGAACGTACACTAAACGGCTATTGTTCTTCTTTCGCATTTTTCAAATTCAAAGCAATTACTCTTTCCCAGATTTCACAGACATCCCCTTCATCAATAGCCTAAGGGCATGGGTTATTTTTTCTGGTCTACGGGGATGTTTTGCAAATGAGATCCACTGCCTTTAATGTACCTGAAAATACATCCTAACTTTGTAAGGATCTGTTTTACCTCTCTGACACAAAAAATGCCTCCTCTTTCTTATAAAAAAAACCGAGAAAACGGAAATGGCAAATGTGTCCTTGAGGACTTTTTAAGTCAGCTGTCAATACGTTAGATTTGAAGGAGGTAACTTAATAGTAGGAAACTTAATTTCACTACATAAATCCCCTTTTATTAAAACGCCATTGACGAAAAGCTGACATTTTAACGTTTTCCCTTAAACGAAATGGGTAGTAGAAAAAAAAACTATTGGTCGTCTTCACTTATCAAGTCTCACGGGATCTGTGAGATTTTGGGAGCAATTTTGGGATTAAGTCTTCGAAATAAATCTTGAAGTGTGTATAAAAAAAGAGACCCGTCAATCTACAGCATGCCCCTATATAATATATATAATATCAAGAATTCTATGCTGTGTTGTGTGTTGTAACACCCATTAAAACGAGATCGCAACTAGATAGAGACAACCAGATATGATTTTTACAGAAATGAAGGATACAATTCGTCCGGCAAACTGCTCCCAGTGGGAGAATTTTGATACGTATATTAATGCAAACTCTGCTCATAAAAGATAATTTACATTCATTCATTATGAAAATTCGACTGTTCATCAATCTTATTGCCAATTTCATACACTTAAGGTCCCGTTAATGTTTAAGTTACATACGGGTGATGTATGGACTGCATCAAATCATATTACTTACTGATGGAAAATACAGATGTTCGGGAAAAGATTTTGGTTTTTTTTTTTAATATCGGAGCAGACTTAACCATCGTTCCGACCGCGATGCATGGGGGAAAGAAGCTGTCGAAATTATAACGTAATTTTGCTGGATACCGTCAGTATGCATTGTAATCCTGATAGGAGTATGCCTCTATAATTTTCCAGCTAGGATCGCGATGCTTTTGTATAGGCCTACTTAAAGGCAAGGTTCACCCTCAAGTTAAGTTGGTTTTAATAAAAGCAAAACAATGAGAGAAAAATATTAACGAAGGTTTGACGAAAATCCATCAAAGAATAACGGAGTTATGGAATTTTAAAGTTTTAAATTTGTGACGTCACATGCGAGCAGCTCCCCATAATATCATGTGATATAAATTCCACAAAGTGTCGTTTTCTCAGAAATTTGAAAATGATTTTACCTGTGCATTCAATATATTATCAGAAACATTATTTTATACAGGCTTCTATGAAAAAAAAACATTCAATTATCATGAATCATAAAAAGATGGCAATTTATGGAATTTATATTACATGACACAATGGGAGCTGCTCGCATATGACGTCACAAAATTGAAACTTTGAAACTTCATGATTCTGTTATTTTTTGGTGGATTTTCGCCAAACTTTCATTAATATGTTTCTCTCATTTTTCTGCTTTTATTAATACCAACTTGACGTCAGGATGAACCTTGCCTTTAAAGAGTCTCAAATAGGCCTACTCCCAAAGGTTTGAGTGCAATAACACAAAATCCGTGGTCCCACGTAGATGTACGTGTATCAGATAGTAGTATTTTCTCACATTGTTAACACTGGGTAAGATATTCGTCACACTGTGTGAACAACCCTGAACAAAAATGACTTACCACCTTATGGTACCTCTATCGTGAAACACCCACGGTATTCAATCGAACACCTCCGTTTTGCAAAGTCAAATGGGGAGTATTTTGTATGCAATGCCTTAGCGTTTGCTGAATTTACTTCGGAAAGACAATGCACATGTATCAATGCTATTATGTAAGATCAAACATTATATTCCACGTGAACAGCCCGTAGTTAACAGAGCAAAGAGAAATGCCATACTGGTCGCTTCATGAGACAAGGATTAGATTTGGGGTTTGGAACCAGCGTGATATGGAGTTTGGATCCCGACTTTGAAGCGGAGGCTTTTCGTCATGTAGTGATTATTTATTCCATACATGTAGAGTGCAATACCAACTACGCCCGTACGTTTGCGTAAAGACCGTGGGTTATCTAATGGGTGGCTTATGAATAGATGGGTCAATTGTTGCAGGATCGTCAAAAACTCGTATTATCTTCTCGTACACACTACATTATTATATGGGTGATTCCTAATTCGAAAATTTGAACATTTTCACAAGATTATCAACTCTGCTGTCCAAGCAAATATGGAATGAAGATGTACTTACAGTTAAGTCACACAGTAACGGAAATGAAAGGAATATTATACATGAAACGTCTGGAGTGATTTCCCTTATCCTTAATATGAAATGCATCGAAAAAATGCGTGTCCCGTACGACTTACCACTTTTATTTCTGCTTACTTGATAATGGTAGGAGAAACACCTTATAGATAACTAGGCGTGAATCGGACATACATCAAATGACGTGCGCCATTAAAAACAACGACAACCTTATATCTAACCAATGGCTGATATTGCATGTCTCCCTAAGGTAAAAAGTCATGATCATACTGAAGAATAAATCTGCCTGAAAACGAAGAAACAGTTCGTGAAAACACTGTGGTGGAGTTTAACCACTACATGGTGCAGAAGGTGGACATTATGAGTAACATGAAGTAGACATAGTTTAGTTCCGACAACACAAAAAAATAAAGGTGCGCAGAACGTGCAACTTTGCGGAGATAGGTGCAGAGCAATTTCTGCCGCGGTATTTGAGCAATTCTGCACCTTTTACGGCTGAGCGCTCGCCCCACTCCATTATGTTTGCAAGTTTGCACCTTTTAGGTGCATTTTATGCAAATTTATGGATGTTTTCTCTTCCGAAGCCTGGTGTGAGCTATTTCTACCATCTGTTTCTATGAATACAATTTCAATACAGAAAATGCAACTTGCATATATACATGTACCATGTTCTATGTCGGACAAGCTCAGACATGCTTTCAGGTTGTAAAAACAACCTTGGTTTAAAAGGTATGCATGGAATTTGAATATATTACGAAAACGGCCTATAGGTGCAAAGTTTGCACCTTGAAAGGATGAAAATAATGCACCTTCGACTTCAACACTAATAATGGGTAGAGCGTCCGTCTCACGTGCGGAAAGTCGCAGGTTCGAGCCCCGGTGAGGTCATAGTTGTACGAGTTTTTAAATGTTCGTAAATGTTAACTAATAAAGTGTATTATAATGTAAATACTATACATAGCAATGAAATGAACGTAAATTGCTGTTCACACACAAAAACACACAGTTTGCAAGAAACAGAAGAATACTTTTCTATTTTCGATATGGTGCAACACGTTGCACCTTTCAGAAGGTGCAAAGTTGCACTTTAAAGGTGCTCCAGTGTGACATTGGTCTTGCACCTTTAAAGGTGCAAGTTGAGATATTTTTTCTTAGTGTGAACAGTAGAAGGAGAGGTAGACAGTCCAGGCCAGGATGAAAGAAAACAGGTTGGACTGATAACATCAGGCTGTGGACGGATGGTGGAATGGTTGTTGCAAGAGAAAATACACGCAGGAGAATAGTGGTGGTCCTATGAGGACTATGGAAAGACAGCAGTAACAGATCTTCCTTTATTGTAGGCCTAATTGTCAGCAGACTACTAAAAACTTTAAAATACATGTATAAGAAATCCCCCGATATATTAATTTCAGCTGTCGAAATGTTAATTCGTAGGCCTAAAAGGTTATTAACTCTTAACGTGTCGAAGTCCCAGATCTACACCAAATAATACAAATAAAGTCCATAGAGGTTTAAATCGTCTGGCATGTTAAAGGTAAATGACATGATTGGGGGTAGTCCTCAACTTGGGCTGAAACTACTCTGGAATCAAGTAAACTATGCAAGGATTCTCCTGTGAAAATCTTGTAGTCAAACGTTGACTTATTCTAAAATAAACAATGTCAATATCACTAGTAGCACGGAAACCACATGTGTGGCTCTTTATGGGGCTTATTTTTATCATCCCCGGATAAAATTAAGATACTACTATGTTTATGCTTGATTCTCCTTAAGTAAACAAATTACAGACAAATCCTCCCAGGCGGGAGATCCACTCCTGCTAGTGTATAGTTGGTATATATTTCAACTCATTTGGTTCTTGAGGCATTTTCAAGTGTTCCCAATCATGTCACTAACCTTTAAGAGCTAAGATGACCATAGCTTTGGCTGGGCAGCAAAACTCCAAACCTAGCTTGTTCCATGAGGAAAGCGGGGGCGCTTAAAGGATGACAAAATCATGTAACGCTGATTTTGACATGGGATACTAATTATAAAGACCATTCCACGATCATCAACATTCGGATATGATGATGGAATACAGTAGCCCCGAGGTTTGGGGCTAATATCATCCTCGGCATACGGAAATGTAATCACGGCAAGAATCTTTCCTTTCTGCATGATGGAATTCCAAACGACAGGTAAATTATCCTTTGAATCGCTCTCGAAATTAACACTTCTTACTTCGCCACCTGCGCCGATATTGTTTACATTATACTCCTTAATTGCATAATATTAGTAAGCAATCAGTGATATTTAACGCGTTGAAAATGTACAAGAGGATTAATATGGAATTGGCAGAGGAAAATTTTGTTCCTTTCATGGAGTCTATGTCAAAATAATGAACGGAACCAATTGCCCTTGACAAAATTCAAGGTCGAATGAGTGTAACTGTTAATTAAGTGAGAGAAAGGGTACGGGGTTCACCCGAGACGCGTTTGGTAGATGTTTTATCGTGTATCTGGCTTTACACTACATAATGTGAATTAAATTGTAATATTCCCGATGGTGGTGGTGGAAGAAGAATCCTCATTAAAATGCTATTCATACTTGGTATACGATGAAGAACCGTGAGCGCAAGAACACATTACAATATATTAAAGTTAATTTGTACAAAATTGGTGTATCCCTAGATTCAATCTACTTGTGAAATAAATGGAAACGAACAGTTGTTATCAAAATACACATAAGCCAAGGAGTTACATACATGTACATATACTCGTAACATAAACAAGTTACGAGATCAAACAGGTGAAAGGACAAAAAGGGCTTTTAACAAATTTTTGCCAATACGTTTGATTACGTGCAATCATCATGAAAGAAAAATGATCATTTTGGAGCTGAATTCTCTGGTTGGTGGGGTAAGATCACTCAAGGTATTATTTAGTATTCATGATGGTCAGAACAAACGTCGAAAGAGAGTCGAATTATGACTCTATGGCGTCAACTACACCTTTAAAAGAAAGAGTTACTTTTTTTATTCTTCGATGTTTTCTATGGTTACCATTTCAATTGCCCATCTCCGTGCCCTTCCAAGTGAAAATTGTCAGTCCTAAATTGACATCAAGGAAACAATACACTATCCTTCAGGTCGTTTGACGATCCGTTTACCACCTCTTCGCAATTTAGGGTGCTGTTTGCATCATCTTACGCAATTTTCCACATCTAGGAGGGAAACTTAGCATTATTCACCTATTTCAGGACCCAATTTTGAGATAGTTTGGCGAACATATGTATTAGAATAGGTATATTTCCCCACACTTTGTTCGAGACCCAGGCCCTGACGCTCCGGTCCCGACGCCTATGGCACACACCATTGCGGATGCCTTATAGACCACCGCCTGTAATCTAAATGCCATGTCATATATTAAAAACAATTCATCATTATAAACCTTGCAACATGACTTACAAAATACATTCACAACAGAACACACAAACTCTTTCCAAGAAACATGCACACAACTCTGCCGCGAGGAAATTAAAAGATCCTACCCTTTCTCAAGTAACGTAATAACACCACATCTTTACAATCTTCCCTCACACTTCCGTTAAATATCACCATTGTATCACATACGTGTTTGGTCGGCCGACTTTCTGACATTATCGAGTATACAAGGGGTGATATTGAATTCCAACTTCTGAGGCTTTCGCGAAAACGATACACCTCTCTCTCCTCATAGATGAAGTCCACTTCACTCAACCGAGTTATTTATTCCTGGAGAACCCACATTTATCTTTTGAAAGGATCTTTAGGAACCAGTATTACGGATGACAAGAGATGGAAAGTCCAATGACTTGGTCAGATATTTCTCCCGGAAGATGCAGCCAAGTTTAATACGGTCGAAATACGAGATACACGTGCTATATTCATCGCGCCATTGTGGAAGAAATGGCGAAGACAAACTTGAAATTTCCTCCAACCGTGAGTGCATGAATGGGAAAGGTTATTTAATAAAGTTTTCTTTTAATAAGAAAACGTTGGTTGAGTTACGTGTTGCTGTACGGTATGAGGTTAAGAAGCATAGGCTTATGGGGAAGTTTAGTGTCCTGGTCTGCAAGAACAGATTTTATTTTGAACACTTAGACAATATTCCACACTGACTTGAGCAGAGAATAGTTTGGACATTTTCTGCTTATTGAGAGTAGCTATGACACAATTATAACATAAAAGTAGTAGTCGTCAAGCAGGGGCAATGCCACAGTAAAATCTTAGGGCGGGCAAAAACCAGAAAGGGGCCAAAATGTCAAAAGACCTAAATTTCATGAATGCTAAAATCCCCATGATTTTCTGAATTTTGAATATTCTATGAGGGTGGCCGCCCCCTCAGCAGATTGTTCAGACCCTGATTTGCGCACCACGACCGACAACGGTTTGGGCCTGCTGGTACAACGATTATAAGATACAGGGCCCTGGGAACGATTTTGGCACATAGGTGCTGATCGAGGAATTTTAGAGGAATTACCCCCTCCCCCCACTTCGAAAACATGATGTCTAGAATTTCCATTAAGCTCCCAAATTTTGTCAGAAATCGTTAAAAAATATATTATTATTTTTGTTTGTCTACATCATGTCGAGATAGAGTGATAAAGTGCAGAAGTATTTCATCATTGCAGGTGCTATACTATCATCACTGTTCATGGGAGGCGTACTTACGGAATGACCAAGAGAAATGGGAGGGGTAATACAGCGTAGCAGAGAAGGAGGAGTCGTTATGGTGGTAATTGTGGTAGTAGTGTTAGTGCTTATACTTATAAGAGAAGTATTTTGTAGAAGTTGTAGTCGTAGAGTTCAAGTAGAAGTAGTAGTGGCAGTAGTAGTAGAAGTGTTTGTTGTTTTTGCAGTTGTTGTTGTCGTAGTTGATGTTTAGTTATTGTTTTGGTTGTATTCCTGTTGCTCTTGCTGTAATAATGGTAAGGACAGCTGGAATGGTAGTATCAGCAATAGTAATAGTAGCAGTATTCACAGCAGTAGTAGAAGTAGAAATGGTAGTAGTATATATATATATATATATATACGCAGAGGATCCGGGAATCCCTGTAAAGTGCTCAATATCTAACGATAGAGCTGCTTGTATTTGAAGTTAGGATGAATTTACTTCTGAGTGGCTACTGTCAGTTTCATGCTTTATTTTGCAATCGTCAGGCCACTGATACGGATTGTTGTTGTTGTTGTTGGTTTTTTAGGCGCGTCATTCAAGACTGAATATTTACGCCTGAATATTTACACGGAAATGGT
>JZLH01S0027468.1:14185-24682 GCA_001188425.1 Eucidaris tribuloides | reverse complement strand
TATTTTTTTTCAGACGACTCGTTATTCCGCAGGATCAAATACACCCATGCTCATAATTATGGAATATTTTAGAAACATTTTAGAAGTTGCCATTTTTCCGTAAACGGTACGTCTGAGATTAATATTTGCTCGCCCCTGGTGAAATAATTACAATATAAGTATTTCAGGAATGCTGAGCATTTTGTATCGTCCGACTCGACACTAAAACCTGTATTTATAAATGGCGGTATTGTTGTTGTTGAGTCACGTGGTGGTTACGCGCATTATTAGACTTGAAACAGACAATACTGATGTTAATTTAATGATAAGTGACAATAGATACAAATTTATCAGTTTTGGGGGTTGTTTTTTTAAATCACTTTAATTTAATACCTTTATCATGATTTGTGTGGATTTAAAAAAAAATAAATATATAATTGTTATTGCGCTAAAACGTATTTTAGTTTTAATTTAGTCATCTCATGAAATCCAAAAATTGCCTCACATACTGCGTTTTGGGGAAATTAAACACTTGTCTTGAAAAGTTTGGACGAAATAAGAGAAAGAACTTAAGTATCAACAAAATATTCCATAATTATGAGCATGAGTGTACTACACATTCTCCAATCCTTCACAGCTGAGCTATTACTGTGTACACCTGCCTATACAACAACATCATAATATCCTTTTATGTAAATGTTTCTTTCCGACATAGCAAGGACTATGATCAAAGGCTGTCTGAGGGGGTATTCTGTGAAAATGTGATGCTATTGTAGGCAGGTATAATAGCAAAGAATGTTGAGGCAAATAACTCTGTCTGTTGTTTGGCTCAAGTGTTTTCAAAAAAAAAGATATGATGTTGTAGACAGATGTACGTAGTAATAGCAAAGAATGTGAAGGAGTTGAGATATGCAGTTTTTCACCAGAACCAGAACCAGAACTCTGTCTGTTGTTTTGCACAAGTTTTTTGGATGATAATGCCCCAACTGGAATATGAATTAAAGATGATCTGAAAGGTTGGAGCTTAGCATCGTGCAGAAACATGTTTTTAAAAATGCTTACAGCGTGTCCCACAAAAAATGTCCCTCTCGTAGACAAGAGAATAATTTCCAAAATTTGGTTTTATAATCAACTAAATTTACATATTTAGAAAGCTTATTTCATTTTCTAACTTCTAGGCAATTCCATAAAATATGTACGTCCGACCACCTATATGTGGGACCTTCCGGAAATGATTTCTTTGATTTCTTGTTCTTAAAGGGTTATAATGCTCTTAAATTGTCATGGCTTGAGCAGTTTGTTGAAATGAAGCATTAAAGAATGGAGAAAAATGGGGGGTCGGACGTACAAAAGTTGATTATTTTATGGAATTGCCCATCTGTGAAAATTTCATTGGTCTCGCTTTATTGGTTTTCAATACACAGTCCATTATGTAACAGCAGTGCTTTTCAATCCATTCCAAGTTTGCAGTATACTTCATCAATGCATCAACTTGAATGGTGATCAGGTGGAAGGATGTGCAGGAGAACAGTAAAGGTTTACAAGCTAGACATTGAAGGACAAACTTTAAATGGAACACATCCTATGAAAGCAAACATGACCAGTAGAACTGAATTTTGATTAGTTTTCATTTTAACAAGTGAATGAACTTGACTTTTGTTACTTAATAACAACAAGAAGACAGTCATTGACATGAAAGTGAAGCATGGACTAATGCATGGTATGTCTGTAGTGTGCATTTCTTTTCAGTAAACTTGGAATGGGCCGGAAAGCACTGCTGTTACATAAGAGCCTGTATATTCAAAACCAATGAAGCGAGAAATTTGAAATTTCACAGGAACTACAAAATTAAATGGGCTTTCTAAATATGTCAACTTAATTGAGTATAAAACTTGATTTTGGTAATTATTCTGTTGTCTACGAGAGGGACATTTTTTTCTGGGACACGCTGTATATGCTGCATATTTTCACTAAATAATTAGTGATTTGGTGATGTACAGACCAATAGGCATCAACAGAAGTCAACATGCATTTGCAGGGGCCTTTTAACTCACAGACCACCACCGTGCTACAGACCGATTCCGTTTCGAAACCAGGTCCTCTTGTCACCGCCATAGCTAGGGGCCTCCAAGTATATTAAATAAAAGTTAAGCACTCCTAAAAGTGATGGAACTACACTCGGCAAAAAAAGTTCTTGGACACTTATAAAAGTTAAAATATACCATATAAATTTTATCAAAAGGTACATTATTGTATATCAATATGACCGGACATTATTCCACTTCCAGTATGACATGAAGTTAACATGTGAGCAGTCATGCATGTCTGATTCATGCATTAAACAATAGCAAGGTCAGTAAAAAAAAACTGCAAGAAATTGAAGCCCTCAAAATGCTAAATGATCAGGTCCATCTGTAGGCATACATTCAACAATTTCAACAGGTGTTATGAATTGAATGAAATGCTTAGAGATGCATCATAAGATGCATCATTTGGGCATGCACTTTCAAGATGAAGCTGCGACGTCGATGTGATGTACTCATTCAGATCCAGGGAGGACAAACAAGATATTGAACTGTTTTTGATTAGTCAAGATACTGAAATTTGATTTTTTTTTCATTGATTAATTTTTATCAAAAATTCCAGTAGAATAGTGATGTATTCAAGATGGACAATTTTCTTTTCTTTTCAAAGTGACATTTAACTTTAATTTTTGTCGTTCAATGGATCTTATGCCACATAAACTTTCACAACTGAATAAACTGACTGCTCCACTTCTTGCAATTTTTTTACTGACCTTGCTGTTGTTTAATGCATGTAATCAGCCATGCATGGCTGCTCACATGTTAACTTCATGTCATACTGGAAGTGGAATAATGTCTGGTCATATTGATATACAATAATGTACCTTTTAATAAAAAAAAATTATATGGTATATTTTAACTTTTATAAGTGTCCAACAACTTTTTTTGCCGAGTGTATATTAAATAAAGGTTAATTTAAGCACTCCTAAAAGTAGTGATGGAACTATAAACCTAGATTCTTCCTTTGTAAGGGCCTGGATGTGCATAGTTATGGTGGGCTGGGTCGGCGCCACAGAAGGGAGCAGAGGTGGTGGCCGTCCTTGTAAACTTTTCAAAATACAGAAAATCGTTGGGTTTTTGCTGGGTAATTCATGAAATGATCGTCTCTTAGGCATTTTCGCTCCCTTTAGTTTATGCCCTATCTACAATTTTACTCTGGCGCCACCCCTGATTGTGGGTGTAAATGTTACAGTGTTCTTGAAAATCAGTCTATACAGACGAATACATTTTTAATGAGACCTGGGTATACTATGTATTTCTTTATTTTGACACGATGTGTGCATGAATAAAGATGACTGAATATTTCATTAATGTTTTCAGTGTTTTTTTATGTGCGTGTTTACTTTGTCGTTTATACTCACTGAATTGAATTTTAATGGAATGAAATTACAGGAAGGCTATATCACGCTACTTCTTACGGGGATTCTCAGTTTTCTTCAAAGGGAAATTATATCAATTCCACAGATGATAACTGTGAAAACTAGATCGACATATTGAGGCTAAATATTTTGGCTGGAATGTTTTCTCTTGATACGTTTCTTTTTTTCCATAGGAAATGTGACATGTCTAAGTTTAAAGGACGGGTTGTTGATATTTGAAGAGGAATACTTGTTAATGTGTATAGCAGAGTATTTACTGATTTCGTCACCATCCGACCAACCATTACTGCATTATTGCAAGAAATGTGTTTATTTGATATGGCATGCCTACGTCAAAATGAATACATATGGGCTTTCGTGAAATTTCATGTATTTCCATTATTATTCAAAAGTGTGATGAACAAGATTCCCCCAAGAGTGTCCACATTCAGCGACACACTGTTCATTTTCGCGTGGAAGGACCTTTGCATTTTACACGAGCAAAATAAACGAGCAAACAAGCTTCCTCACATTTCGTAGAAATAGCTCTTGCACCAAAATGATTGATAGTATTATTTCAATAAACAAGTTAATAGTTACAATTTGAGTGTGTTTATGGGCGGGAATCGCTGGGAGACCCCAGCATTTTTGCCTGCTAAACTGCAAGCCAAACAGTTTCCGACAAGCAGATGGCAGGGGGCCGACCACGCCAAGAAACACTTTCCCCGCCAAAAAAGAAATCCCTGCTGAACTGCAAGCCAAACAGCATCCGACAAGCGGGGTGCAGGGGGCAACCACGCCAAGAAACATTTTTGAATGATATTTCCCTGCCAAACTAATAGTAAGCCAAACAGTATCCGACAAGGGCACATTTCGAAAAACAGTAACATAGATTTATTAAAAGACCAAATTCGTGGGGGGGGGGGTATTTGATATTGAGTCTCCCGCCTGTCAATTTTTGAAGGAGGTGGACACGTCCTTCTCGTCCCCATGGATTTCCGCCCATGTGCATGTACAAAATAAAGGTTATCAGAAACATATAGGCCTATAGGAAGACTTTCTGGATACCTTAACGCGGAAGCTGCTATGCATTCACGTGATGCATATTCGGAAATGTGACAGGTGAGGGTATCCTTTACAATAATTCTACTTGTATAATTTGTATATATGTATTTTTATTTGCCTTTTTGTGTGTGTGTCTTTAATAGACACTTCTTCGGGTTTTGGCGTTCAGTCTGTACAAAGACAACTTCAAACAGATATTCACAAGTTAAACAACTGGTTTTTGGAAAACAGAATGATTGTCAATACAGAAAAAAACTAAGGTAATGCTTTTCACAAGTCGAAGGAAAATTATGGAAATTAGTATGAATGGTACAATTCTGGACAATGTTACAAAGTTCAGATACCTTGGAGTTATAGTTGATCACAATCTTGATTGGTCTTTTCACGTTAATGATGTTATCAGAAAGATGTCACACTCCATTGCATGTATACGACAATCAAACATTGTTTAACCAAAGAAACATTGACCCAATTGTACTATTCTTTAATCCTCCCACACCTCGACTACTGTTCAACTGTATGGGGATGTTTGACAAAGAAAAATCTGCTCCGGCTTCAAAGATGTCAAAACAAATACTCTCGCCTCGTATTAAACGCAGATTACCGTACACCTACTATATCATTACTAAATGCTGTTCAATTGCAATCCATAGATAAGAGACTGGAGTATCAATACTGTGTAATGGTATATAAACTATTGAATGATTTAGCGCCCCCATATCTCTGTCAACTGGTGATTCGACGAAATATTATTTACTCTACCAGACTTGTATACTCCAACCCATTATATTTACCAAAACCAAAAACAGAATCTAAAAGACGGTCCGTCTCATACACTGCCAGTAAAATATACAATTCATTACCAATATATATTCAGTCTTCAACCTCACTACAAATCTTCAAAAAACGTCTCCGGCAATATCAATCTTCCCTTTGATCCGTGATTTCACCAGTTTGCATATGATAACTTATTTTCGTTTCATGTTAATTTTTGTTTATTTTTCTTCTGCTTTTGCTTTATTGTTTTATTATGTACGTGTTTATAGTTTCATATTTGTGTAATTCATTGTATACAACGCAGGGCTCCCTTGTAAAGCAGGCCTATTTGGCTCTGAACGGGACTACCCTGCTTTTAAATAAGACGTTAATAAATAAATAAATAAAATAAATAGTTCAACATAATATTGTTTGTCATTTGCTTGTTGTGTAAATAATATGTGACCTGTCTCCGCGATGCTCTGTTAGAGTCGCACTTTTTTAAACATAACAATTAGAAAGAAAATTACTTTGGGTGAAGAATATGACATTTTTAAGCTTTTACTAAGCGAAATTTGAATATCATACAACCTTTGACTTCTGAAGACATTTTATTTCAATCTACTTCAATCGTTGATTACACAATTTTGCTTTTTCTCAAGTTTTGGTGTGTGCGACTTTGTTGGGTTTTGCGGTGACGGGTCACATACTTATGTTATTACATCAATTATTTTTGTACATTTTATAAACTGGCCCCATGGAAGACCAGCAGCCACAATTATAGTGGCAGCTGAATTGGGCTACCAGCCGTATGTTCATGTGTATATTTTTCTATATGCATTATATTTGATTTTTATTATACGGAAATAAAACAACAACAACAACAACAGAATGTTACAAAAGGAATTTATGCAGCTAGAATGGTTGCTCTCAGATACCTCACTAGAAAAACTTTGATCCTCTCTTCAAAGATAATATTATGGGGTCATTTTCCTCCATCTACTTCAACAAAGAAATAAGAAGAAATATAGATCAGGTCATGTATACTCATTTTTCGCCCGCACAACGAGCTTCGCGTATAACAAACCTGATACGATCGTGTAATTTGCAATTGCAGATTATCCTATGCTGTATCAAACTTTGTAAAAAAAAATCCAGCTATGACAATGGCATATCGATGAATACTATCTTTCGTAACTGAATTGATATACACAAACAAGAGGTTCAAGGGGACGAAAACATTAACTGTGGCGCGGCTTTCACCTTAATTTTCATGATAATGTGTGGTTTTTATGAGCGAGTGGATTGTCAAAAAAAAACTGTATTGATATGCGCATCTTTATTATTTGGCATTTTGAGTCAATATTCAACCACGCCTGATGAAATTAACATGTGACAAACGGGCTTTTCTCTATGGTGCGGCCGGTGTGTCGGCATGATGGGCGCGCGAGGGTGGGTGCGGTATAGCCTGAATGCGCTAAAGGTTAATTGAGCTTCATTGTATTCACCGCAAAACCACGCCGGCGCATTTTACAATAATTATCGTACCAATAGAGATAGAGTTTGATCGCCAAAAGGGTGGTAAACCCCAAAATGAATATTATGCCGGAAGATTATGACGCTATATACAAAGATACTGTATCTATATAGCTGCGTGTTTGCACACAGTTACGAATCAGGAATTCATAATGGTGTATTCACAACGAAAGATGACAGTTTCTATTGTTTCAAAATTAATTCAGTAAATTGGGTCATAAGTCAACGCATATTCTATTCAGTTTGTGGCAGTATAGAAGTAGAACAGGCTAAGTTCACTTTCGTCTCCCGTTGACATTTTCAATCCGGAACGATGTACATGAACAGAGAACACGGAGAATGGAGAATGAAAATACCGCACTATACGGTACACCAACCATACCGTTACGTCAGCACCCGTTCATTTTGTTTAATTAGACTCCTTGCCACTTAATTACGCGATTAATAATTGATAAACCGACATAATACACGACATTTTGGCATTCAATTTCTCATCGACATAGTAAACACGAATGATTGGTGTGCTCTGTATAGCGCGTTGACAAATCAAGGTTATGAAATAATCAAAAAATATTAAGACACCGATCAGTATAACGCGCCATTTTTTGACTATAGGCCTACAGGGTGGCCAGAAAGAATGCAACACCTGCGATCACTAATTTCTTCACCATCATCGACAAAATATAATGGGTTTTTGTTTCATTGGGTAGAACATTCTTTTTCTAACAAAATGATACCATGATCATTGATTTTTAGGATTTTTAGGATTTTAGGCGTTAGTATTCTAGGGCCATTTTTCTAAGGCAATGTCATTGCCCAAATTTCCTACTTTTTCAGGTCCACCGATCCTCGGAACACCGAGACATTTTCGCGTCGCAGCATGCAATAAAATCAGCTGGACAGACAAACCGCATTTCTTCACAGTCTTTATTTTTTATTAAAGATTGTGTCAGGGATGTGCAAGTCCATTACTTCCCTTCATTATCGCAATACCCAAACGGTAGTTTAGTACTATAGCAAATGGTGTGTTGAAAGTTTGAGATCCATACGTCATGATTTGTTGTTTAGTGAGAAAAACTAATAACCCGACAATGTTAGTCCCAGAATGTTGTTCTTTCCGTCGAGTTTCAATTTTCGCGGTTTTTTGTGTATATTGTCGGGCAGAATCAGCGAGTTAGCGCTCTGATTGGCTAAACGGGCTAACATGCCGCGCACGACGTCTAGCTAACGGCTGATCGACAATTTTTGGAGTAACGGCACTGTGCACGTTTGACGTCGCGGGACTTTTTTTAATTGTGGGCTGGCCAGCCAATTTGAAAAGGCATGAAGTTTAACCGTCCAGATTTGCCAGGCCAAAACTCAATATTTTAGCCCCCAAGTCCTCTATGAGCAGGTGTTTATTTATATGCAATGCTTCACATTGGATATGATTTTCAAGCTTGATTTCATTCCATACTAGGAATGTTTTTTTTGACGTGCAAATGACAATAGACACAATCTTTAAATGAGGCCCCAGTGAGGGCATTCGTGCGATTTTGTCTGCGTACCTTATTCTATGGCTCGCTGTAACGAGAGAATATTTCGGTATTCCGAGGTTCAGTGGAGTTGAAAAAGTAGGAAATTTTGGGAAATGACATTGCTTCAGCAAAATGGCCCTAGGATACAAATGCCTTACTAAAAATCAAGAATCATGGTATCATTATTTTGTCGGAAAGAGAATGTTCTAACCACTGAAACAAAAACCAATTACATTTTGCTGATGATGTACAAGAAATTAGCGTGTTGCGTTCTTTCTGGGCCACCCTGTATAGCGTGCACACAGTTCTCCTCATGCCTAGATATTAAAATATATTGAAATCCAGCGCTAAATGACCCGCAAACGTAATCAATGCGTGAAGTTAGAAAACCAACTGGTCTCTATCGTTATTTTGTGTTGATATGATGAGATGCTGTTTTGCTAAAAGAAATATTACGTGCAAAGTATAGTGAAGAAATTAATTTCTAGTGGGTTTTAAGTCGTATTTCCTCGTAAAATCAACAGTATCATTATTTTGATTTCCTTTGATCAACTACAAAAAGTGGCAATCACATCCACATGTTCTGGATTTATGATATAAATCAAAATGTTTTTAGCTTTGTGTCGAAGTCGTTTGCTTTTCTAAATTATTCTGTTTCATTCTTCATCATTACAACATGGTTTCATCCAGCTCAAGATAATAGAGATCAATTTCACGTGATCTATTAGAAGTCAAGAAATTTGAAATAAAGGAGATCTCTGCCACTTTGAAATTAGATTGCTAATAAATAATCGGGCCTGAGAATTTACCACCATCATGTCCTTGTCGCTTGGTCAATGAACGCCGTTGAACCGAAAGGGCGATGAACGAACACGCGTAAGAAAATTGCAGATAGACTTATGAAAATGTATATCACACATTCACCCTTATGTGTTTTGAACGAAGTTGCATAGATTTATTTTGGTGAACACTGTGATTATACCTTGAGCGTGTGGATGTACGACTCATCCCAGTAGAATATCCCATTCCATTTTAAAAGATATAAACAAAAAAGGACGAAGTCTTTGCAAGTGGCTTAATTAAGTCCCCTTTAAAAGTCTCTACAGTTCCTTCGTTAATATCAAGCAACGCTGAGGGAAAACATCTTTTAAATTGTGCGTTTGAATCTTCGTCGAGTAACTTGAATCCTAATTGTTTGACCTGTCACCCCTGTACGAGTCACGTGGCCAATTTTGTGGTTTACATTTCCTTCTTACTGTTCCGCCGATAGAAATTGCACGAAAACGGGGTTGTTTGTTGATTTTTTTCTGATGGAATATATCAAGAGTAAGAATGAGGATTTGAAGAAAAACCTCGAGGTATGACGTGTTATCTGCCAGGAGAATCTTGTCTTATTGGGTTGATACAAGGCTTTATTTGATTACCAGCAAAACGGCATCCGAGGCAGCTCATTGGCAATTTGTCACAAGATCCGTTTGTCATACAGGCTATTTAAAATGTCTTACCCTGACGGAAAAAATGGGATGTTGTTGAATTTAGCACCTAGGATGTTGGACTGATATGATACCAGATAATGATGTTAAAGTTCGGTTCTATGACATACATGTATGCTCCGGCGACATTATGTTCCGGCGGCAGTTACCTACAACCCTAACCGTATTCTGAATGGGAACCCCAGTGGCGACCCTTACTTCAATACTTTGTTTTCTAGGATATTGTCACCGAAGCAAGAGCAATGATTTTTAAGTTTGAAACCAGAGAAACTGCGGCTCTATGGTCATATTGCGAGGTATACATACACTCATGCTCATAACTACTTGAGAGACATTTTAGAAGTTGCCGTTTTTCCTTTTACGGTACATCTGGGATTAATATTTGCTAACCCCAGGTGAAACAATTATAATCTAAGTATTTCAGAACTGCTGAACATTTTGTAGCGTCCGACTCGACGCTAAAACCTGTGTTTAAAAATGGCGGTATTCAGAATGTTGCTGAGTCACGAGGTGGTTACGTGCGTTATTAGACTTGTAACAGACAATTCTGATGTTAATTTAATGACAAGTGACATTAGATTAAAAATTATCAGTTTTTGTGTTGTTTTTTTTTATTAATTTAATTTAATACTTTTTTCATGATTTTTGGTGGATTTTTAATAAAATAAATATATAATTGTTATTGCGCTCAAACGTATTTCATTTTTTA
>JZLH01S0027459.1:27232-41536 GCA_001188425.1 Eucidaris tribuloides | reverse complement strand
ACTCCCTGACGGTCCAAAGAATGTTATATTACACCCTGTACCAGTCAATATCTGTATAATACATGTAGTGCTTGTTAGCTCTGTGTTGGATTGTAATACACGTAATTGGAATGGGGATGATACAATATCCTTCCCAAGTAAAGGTCATCTGGATTACCACTGAATATTTTGGACAATCAAACTTAAAAGGTCATTCTGTCTGAAACGATTCTCTTACTCAGAAACTCATGTTTGGTTTTACTACGCGCATGTGTTTATGTCTGTGGGTAAGTGTGTTCGTTTGTGGGGGTTTGTGGTCTCATGGTTGGGTGCATGTGTGTCGAAAAAAAACCTTTTTGATCACACATTTACTTTTGAAAGCCGAGGCGCCTTGCGAAAACCGCGTTTATATTGTAATAGTATGGAAAATTCCTACGAATTACATTATATTCGTTTTTTAATGTCGAATTCAATAGTTGGTGTGAAAAATTCCATACAAAATCACCTTTTTAATGCCGAATTTAATGTTACAATAAAAAAGAACATGTTTGAGTAGGATTGTATTATTATAATGATGATGATGATTATTATTATCACTATCATCATTAATATCATCATCACTGTGTCGTGATAATTTATACATTTTTTCTTCCTTATTTTCTACAGAAAATAAGTGTATTACCTATACTTAGTACATAATAACATTTGACCTTTGACCCTTATGACCTCAAAATTTAATCATCCCATTCGCCTATAAATTTAGCTTTCCTTTCTTGAGATACTGTATTTTTACTTTTATTTTTATTTTTTATTTAGGCCCCTATCTATTTTTTTAAAGCTGAATCAAGTCAAGTGAGCCAAAATGGTGACATGTGATAATATAAATGACACCAACTTGAAAAGTTAAATAAATCAGTATAAATATTTAACAAAACCCAGTTTTCAGGGGTTGAAAGAATCCATTAAAAAGAAATGTAGGACACGTAAAATTCGTTCCATGGGATATCTGGGATATCTGTATGAAATCAATTTTTTCTTCGAAAGAGGGGTGTAATGCCGAAAAACTGAATACTATTAAAATATACTTGACATGTATTCCATACAGGCATAATCACATTCATCAGCAGAGGCGTCGGTCCTGGGGGAAGGGGAAAGGGGGCCAGTTACCCATTAAAATATTAGGGGGCAAACATATCGTTCTGCCCTCCCCCCAGCCCTCATTATTTTTGATAACTTGACAAATTCATAAAGCATAATACAAGAATATGTTTATCAAATAAACTTGACACTTGAAACTTGAAATAGTACAAGATACTACAAAACAATCAAACTTAACATGAAAATACTATTAAACATACACATTTTTAAGTTTTGAGGGGCGTTTTTTCTTACCCCCCCCCGTCTCATCCCCAATTGGATCGGTGCCGCTGTTTATCAGATGAAATAGACGCATGGTGGAAAACCCCCCACAAAAATCCCATTGCTTTATTGACAAAGCGTCTTCGCATGGGTACACCTGTGACCTTATACAACAAAAGGTGACGGACAATGGAAAGATAAAATGGTGGGTAGCCTTAGAATAAGGGGAATACCCCGCTGTCTACACTGAATAGTTGTGAGGGGAAGTTGAGGGGGAATTATCATAACTATATTACCTGGTGATTTGAAATAAACCCCGGGGATTTTGAGCTTGTAGCGGTTTGCTTGAACAGAGTTCAAGAGTTTGATTGGAAGGATCGACGGTGCTTTTGGGCATTTCTCGATTAAATCGATGTGTCGGGCTTGTTCCAATTAATTCCAAACGTGGGTATGACGGGTTGTTGGTTTGCCAAATAATTGCAATCTACAACGCGAAATGAATTCAAATTCAAATGTTTCGTTGAACAATGCTGTATGGCAAAAATGACATCAGATTTTTGCAAATCGCACACACACACACACACGTTAGGTAGTTCCTATTCACAATATCATTTTACATATTTTAGAGCAGGATATTGTCATTTTACAAGTTTAGCAGGTGATGTTTCATAAAGTGGGTGACTTACTTCCTCGGTAAGAGGAAGGGCGTGGTGGGACGGCGGGAAACTCTGGCGGAAGATGAACTCCCGCCAAATGGCGATGGTTTACAAACACTGTACACAGTAACACCTCACAAACCTTTGGCGTGGGAAAAACTTTGTTTTCTTTTCGTACAAAGAATCTCGATCCTTTGCTCTCACTGAATAAAACATAATAATTTGTCGACATCTACAAGTATGGTCATAGGCCTGCGTATACATTAAAGCCAGAATTATGATAAATAGTCTTGTGAAGTATCCCTTTAATTACAAGTTTCTGTGAAACACCAGCCCCGTCGCTGCAGCTGTATAGATTCCTTTCGTTGAGTATATCAACATCAAAGGGTAATCGCTCCTACCACATTTACTTGCTCAATAAGAGGAAGGGCGTGGTGGGACGGCGGGAAACTCTGGCGGAAGATGAACTCCCACCAAATGCGGAGGGTTACATTAACACCTCACAGACCTTTGGCGTGGGACAAGCTTTGTTTTCCTTTTCGGGCAAAGAATCTTGATCCTTTGATGTTACTGAAAAAAAAACAAATTGTCGACATCTACAAGTATGATCATAGGCCTGCGTCCATTAAAGCAACAATTATGAAAAATAGGCTTGTGAAGTTTTCGCTTTACAAGTTTCTGTGAAACACCAGCCCCGTCATTGCAGCTGTATAGATTCCTTTTGTTGAGTATATCAACATATGGCTAACCGCTCCTACCACATTCCACAAAAGCGCGCGCTTTACGGTAGCTTGGGACTCTTCCTCGTTTGTATGATCAGGGGCTGCATGCGCCACGAGGGGGGGGGGGGGTCAGGGTGGCGGCCGCCCCTAATTTTTAACGTAACGAAAATAACGCGGAATTTACCGGTTTTTCTAACAAAAAATCTCGGCCCATATTGTTTTTTGTTTTGTTTTTGTTTTTGTTGGCGAGCAACAAATGGTTTTGGTCGTCGGCCCCCTTGCCCCTGCTTGTCGGATGCTGTTTGGCTTGTGCAGGTAAAAAAAATTATCGGACAAAAAATGGTTTTGGTCGTCGTCAGCCCCCTGCCCCTTCACTACATCCCCTGCTTCTCTGATGTTGTTTTGCTTGTAATTTGGCTATTAAATTTGGGAGGGGGGGGGGCGGGCAAAATTTTCCGCGGCAGATTTTTCGCCCCTCGTAAGATTTTACCCTGGAGCCGCCCCTGCGCATGATCTATTTTGGGAGTCGATTTCTGATGTTATGTGTGCCATAAAGCTCCGGTAGTGCATTTGAAGATACACAATGGAGGTAATAAAGTCAAATAAGTCTAAAGAAACTTTAAAAAGGAAAACAAATGTGTAGTGGTGTTTTTGGTTGAACATTTTGTCCTGTAATTTTGGAGATGAATAGAAAAAAAAGTAGAAATGGTGTATTTTCGGATTTTGTAATTAAGATTTCTTTGTACACGTCCTCGCACCCACCCTGGCATGTTTACCACTCCTCTTTGTCAACCAAACTGAATGAAGTTTTCAAGGGGACTATGGAAGGGCTACATGTGTGTGCGTGCGTGCGTGCGTGCGTGCGTGCGTGCGTGTGTTTGAAGTTGTGTGTGCGTGTGTGTGTGTGTGTTCGAACACGCATGTGTAGTTGTGTCTGTGTGTATTGTGTTTGTGTGTCTGTACTCCTACATAAAACAAGAGTTCAATGACGGCTTCATTTCCTTTTTTTCCTGTGGGGTGTGGGATCCCCAAAACATAAGAAGGGAACAAAGTTGTGTGCGTAATACATGTATGTGGGTTTCTATAGTTTTATTCAACTGACATTATTACCTCTGACATTTTTACCTCTGACATTTTTACCTCTGACATTATTACCTCTGACATTATTACCTCTGACATTTTTACCTCTGACATTTTTACCTCTGACATTTTTACCTCTGACATTATTACCTCTGACATTTTTACCTCTGACATTTTTACCTCTGGCATTTTTACCTCTGACATTTTTACCTCCGACATTATTACCTCTGACATTTTTACCTGTGACATTTTTACCTCTGGCAATTTTACCTCTGACATTTTTACCTCTGACATTATTACCTCTGACATTTTTACCTCTGACATTTTTACCTGGCACCGATTACTGTGATGCCAGAATGTTATACATTGGACCCTATGAGGATAAGTGGGGGCTACTTTGTGATTTTAGGGTTTTTTTTTTTTTGGGGGGGGGTGCTAAATCGCCCTCAGCCCCTGTGTATTTCAGGTTTCTTTCATTTTTCTGCTTTTACCAAAATCAACTTGATGTCAGGGTGGACTTCCCCTTTAAGAATTGAGTGAACGGGTTTTCCCAACTATTTTTGTCTAATAAAGTGTCCATTCTACAATCTACATGTTATAGTTTCAATCGAAAATAATAACTACATCCTTCTCGTTTGGTTCCCCCACAGTTGCTGACGAAGTATTCATCACTGATTTTGCGAACAATGTAATTTACATGGGGACTGCTCGGCCTGATGAATCGTTGTTGAACATAAGTTACTCGATTCTTCCGATACCAAATGTGACATTTCCTGGTGCCATAGACTTCGATCCAATCGATCGAATGATCTACTACTCTGAGATCGGGAGTATCTATCGATCTAACCTGGACGGGTCCAATCGGTCGATCGTTGCAAGAGCACGTGAGTAAAATATTTCAATTCAATTTCAATTCCTTTATTCATTCCATCATCACGAAAACACAATACATAGTATTGACAATTACAAAGCAAAGCAATTCAAGCAAATTGGATGACGATAATAATAATAGTAATGATGATGATGATGACAATGATAACAATAATCGTCATCATCATCATCATCATCATCATCATCATCATCATCATCATCATCATTACTACATCATCATTATCATACGATAGTATACTAATATATAATTTTATTAAAATTCTCCTCCTCCGTTTCCTTTTCTTCTCTTTCTTCTTGTTCTTGTTCTTTTTTTATCTTGTTGTTGTTCTTCTTCTTTTCTTCTTCTTCTTCTTCTTCCTCTTCTTTTCTCGTTTTTCTTCGTTTTCTTTTCTTTTCTTCTTCTTCTTCTTCTTCTTCTTCTTCTTCTTCTTCTTCTTCTTCTTCCTCTTCCTCTTCTTTCTCTTTTCTCCTCCTCCTCCCCTCTCCTCCCCTTCCTCTTCCTCTTCATATTATTACTGTTACATTTTTGTTTATGTACACACGATATTCTTATATGTGTCAGTGTCTCATGCACAGATTTAAAATTTCTAGGGTGGGGTTATTCCTTCAAAATAGACCCCACCCTTAATTCCTCACATCCTTCTCATTCAAGTACATCCCCTTGTGATCGTCTTGTGATTCAGAGTTCCACACCGATTGTCAATTCAGTTGTAATAACTGTGAATCCTGTTAGTTACTGTATTATTGAATGAGTGACTGTTGATAATGATGGTGATGATGATGATGATATGATGATGATGATGTATATGTTATAAATTAAAGAAAGGCTTCATTTCTGGACCTTTTCAAAGACACTTAGAGCATGGAGGAATATGTTCCTCACATAAAACTGGAGTCATTGTTAACTTGTCGGATGGAATCTCCCCCCCCCCCTCCAAAAAGCAATCAAAATGCATCACTTAAAAAAGAAATAACATCAATCAAAAAAAGTCCACACATTGAAAGTTTTTGCTATTACCATAAATTTCATTTCCCATTTATCTGTACACACTGTACATGTAGGCATTGATGTAATAACAAGCTTTGCTTGTTTTTCCCAGTGAACACGTAACGAGGGCATAATCAAATTCAAGTGCGCAAAACTCGTTTGCAGGACATTGACCCTAAGCAACCCTTGCAGTTGAAGTAGTTATATACCTCACTTCACTATAAATAAATGTCTATAACGGTAATTATCTGTCGTTTGGTTTTACCTGTAATTTTGAATACAATTTGCTGATTTTGTTTTGTTGTTTTCAACTTATGTTTCCCACTTTCCCTAAACCTGAGTAAACTTCATTTTTCACTAAAGTTTGTAGAAATCTGAGAATTTTCAATCACCATTGAGGGTCCTTCATGGAAAGCTTTTCACTTTTTTTTTTTTTTGTTCTTCTGATTTCCAACTCAATAGAGGCAGACAAATGTTATTTTTCACACACAGGGACGAATGTCCAGTATAAAATGTTCATCCTTGAAGAAACTGCAAATCATGATTTTTGTGTTTCTTGTTTTCCTGTTATCTTCTGTTATGGAGATAGCAAGTAGATACAACAGCTTTCATTTGTATCTTGTGCAGAAGGAACTGGTGTTTGCCGGTGAACTCTCCACAGAAACACAACAATCTTGACAATACAGTACAAATAATAGATTGATGACAAATTAAAAGCAGCTGGATGGCCCTACTCAGCCATGCCTACATGGCATGGTTGTTCTCCCAAGGGATCCAGATATTCAAATAACAATAATAACAACATAGATTGACAAATATACAGAATAAATATACTTTACTGAAAAATGGGCCAGTCTCAGGTTGCAAATACACTGTACATGATTGAGCTCTCATTTCAATTTTCGCAGGGTTGCCAACTTCGATGAATAAATTTGCACTTAGTCTTTCCATGGACCTACAACAAATAGGCCAGTGGTACAACTGATAGGCTTAGTCTTTCCATGGACCTACAACAAATAGGCCAGTGGTACAACTGATAGGTCCAAAATATGTAAGAACAGTGGAAACATACTAAAAATTAAGACAAAAAAAAAGCAGATTATAGCGTGAGAAAGGACCCAAAAGTGTAAGACTCACGCAATATGTGTGAGAGTTGGCAACCCTAGTGGCTTTCGTCAGCTGCATAGCTGTATACTGTTGTTATCTGTAAGGTACATGACTGTACAGTATGTTTGGCAGATAGGATGGCAATGAAATAAATCTATTACATTTGATTTTATTTCCTGTCTTGTACACAAGTCTTTGACATCACTTTGTAGACACAATGGGTGCTTCATTGTTGGCCAGAAAAGCTGATTAAATTACGGGATTTCTTTACAAATGTCATAAATCGATAGCCAAAAAGAAAGTCTGAGGCTTATGGAGTATTTCCTCAAGTTGTTTATTCCTTCTTTTGTGGTAGTCATATTTCCTTGTTCTTTACTTGGCATGTAGACAGTTCCTAAGTATTGGGTTACAGCTGTAAATGCATGCAGTTTGAATCATGGGTAGATTTGATAAGTGGTGATTTCTAACTAAATGTTGACTTGAATTTGAATGCATATTTTAAACTGTTCCCAGTTTAATAAAAAGGAAGGCATGCGATTCATACCCATCAGCGAGTGCTCTGTAAATTAAGCAAAATAGCTTATGTTACTCGCACTCTCGCAGTATCCTAATTTGGATGTGGTGTGGTAGAAATTTTGGTCAACTTTATTAGGCAGTTATATTTTCTGAAATGATGATTCTGTCTGTGGCTATTTAACCCTCACTGTTTTTATTGTGTTGTGTTTGGCATAGGCTGTCACTAGTGGATTTTGGTAGGGGAGGGGTTGGGGGGGGTAAATAAGGCACATATCACATTTTCACTCTGTCACATGAGTTATAACTCTCGTTAATGTTACAAATTGGGCCAACAGATGTGACTAGTCTTTCTGACGCATTATCCATCCCCATTTGTCGATAAGTGATTTAGTATTCAATTGGTGGAAATTATGCACGTAATTCGATTTGAATGTAAGATGAGCAGTAAGCACCAAGTAGATTGTGATGGTATTCCTCTTTTGTGTGAGTAATTTAATTTATTTGATAAAGTAGGTTAAAGAGAATCACAGTATGGTTGTTACTGAGAACACAACTTTTTACTCAACTGCTTCAAACCTTATGTGAAAGCAGATGGTATTCTAAAAAATGTCAACTACAGTACAGGAGAGAGTAGTGAAAACAACAGAACTCGTTTATGGACATATCTGTTACACAAATCCCCACTACTGACAAGTACTAAACAGAATCAATACGTGGGATTAAGGGTATTGTTGCCATATAAACTGCAGCACGGGCTTACTCGACGGTAACTCAAACCTGGCAATTCCTCAGCTTTTTATTGAATATGATAGTGAATTAAATGTCATTATAATGCAAGATGTAATTACTCTCACCTGTAAACCAAATGAAAATGTGAAATTTTGATGAAGATTTTTCAGCATCACCGGTCTAGTGTGTTCTCTTTAAAGGTATTGGCTAACATTTTGCCACAGTTAAAAAAATCTGAAGCTACATGATTCACCCATGCTACCATTGTCTTTGATAACTGTCTAACAATGAATGCCCTGAAGAAAAATTGTAATTTTACAAAATGATTTATGTTAGTTGCTTTAAAAAAGTGAAAATCATAAGTTGATCGAATTCACCTGCCCATTTTCTCCCATAAACTTACTGTGTGTACACCTATGCTATTTAAACTCGCCCCAAGTTTTAATTGTTTATTCATGCATAACTTGCCATTGGCAGTGTAACTTTCCAAACTTTTTTATTCTAGGGTGTTTATTTGTCCATATGAACACTACTATGTAGTTCAGATATCAAAATTTGACAATTTTTTAAATTGAAGCTCCACAATGTTAGCCTATCACTTTAAGTTCAATGATACAATGTGTAGATTTCTTTTCTTTCCAACGCTTAAAAGTAAGGTGATCTTAAACCCATTGGAGACTAAGAATAAGATATCTTGGAATGGGATCTGTGGAGAATGTGTGTCATCATTTCCAACTGGTAAAAAATTAAAACAATAAATTTATTTTTAAAAAATGGAAATAAGTACACAGATAAATAAATAAACCTTTATTGTATGTCTACTTGTATATTTCATCCAATCTGATGTGTTTGAAAGATAATAGAAGCCCCTGCTTATGTGTTTGAAAGATAATAGAAGCCCCTGCTTTGAAGTAAAGAAGAGAAATATTTCAGCTTGTGTGGTTTCAGGTTGAAGATTTCATCCTTGATAAGTCAGAAAATGAATGATTAATGGATGTTCTAAAATACACCCTGTAAAATCAGTTTTTCATCATCCCACGTTGTCGCTGATCAATAACGTGGGCATTAGCATCAGGAGCACAGAAACCGAGATGATGATTTCCATTGTTGTCGGGAGCGAACGATCGTTGATCGTTGACGTGAGCGGGCGGCCGTTACGTGGGAGAGACGGGTTCATGTCTTATTCAGTGTGGCGGGTTATTTCGGACGTACAGGAAATGTGTTAAGTGTATAGGAGGAATCCTCGTGGAATGGGAAAATGATGTGAGTCAATTTCATACGTCTTGTTGTCAGCACGGCCGCCGCACTCACGCATCATGTACGTAAATGCATCCCACAATGGGGTCGTGGACGTGTACCAAATGATGCCTGTAACTGGTGATACTCATGAATGATGCAGATTAATTTTTTTCTTCTTTGTCAGATGGCTGCTTCAAATAATCTGTGGGATTCCTCAAAATAGTTGTTGAACATTTTCTTTTTCTTTGTCCATTTCTACTTATAGTATTTCTTTCTTTCTTTTTTTCCTATAATAGCTATGGTAGTCTTTATGTCAAGTGAATGTTACCTGGTACAACACAATGAATATCTGATCTTTATACAGTTTCAGAGATCATGGTAATGTGGTGAGGTTAAGTAAAGAGTATGATGTTACTGTTCAGTAAATACATGTATGCAATTCAAATGACAGGCAAAACTCCGTTTTGGAAATAGAAGGGGAAAATTGGGGGGAGGAGATTGAGCCATTGAGAATGGATTTCGGGAAAACTACAACCAATTTTTTCATGTCTCTTGTAAAAGTTCTGAATAAAAAGCTCATTTTAATTTCCAGTATTTATCTTTTTAATTTTAATCTTAATCTATGAAAATACGTTTTTCCCCATGGTCCCCCTCCTCTTCCCCTCCTCCTCCTCCTTTGATATTTTTCATCTTGATGACAAATTGAAAGCATGCTACAATATTTTCAATAAGGGAGGAAGCCAGTTTTTTCAGTCCTTATAGTTTGTAACACCCTAACACTTACCTTTTGAAATCTCAAATCACAAGAAGTTTACTTTTCCACCCAAAAGCTTGTTTGATTTCCTTCAAGTTGTGCACACTGTATGAGGAAACACCTCTAAGAGGATTAACTCAAGACCTCTATCTTGAAATGAATCCCAGATAATCGGGTATCTAATCTTCTGAGCAAGCCAACTAACTGTTGACAGTTGGGCTGGGCTCATCTTCAAACTCTCTCACCCTTGTGTGCTTCTCTGAGTAGAAAATATTCAAACATTACTTTCTCTTACTCCCACACAGATATTGTTTGTCCCCACCAGAAGGGCGTAAGCAACATAGGCTTTGTATAGTGATCACATCCATCCACTGGGCACACAACAAATTATATGTGTACAGTTCTTGTCATTTTAGTTTCAAGAGAATAGAGAATGCATCCAGAATTTATATGTTTTGATAATTTGTATATCTGCAAAGTTTTTAGTGCATTCCACTATAGCACTTTTTAAAAAAAGTGATTACAGATAATCAACATTATTGATTGGTTATAGTTGTAAAATTAAGTATTTTTTGTTTGTTTAAAGGTATTGGCTAACATTTACCACAGTTAAAAAAATCTGAGCCACATGATTCCCCATGCTACCAGTGTCTTTGATAAGGTCTAAAAATGAAGCCCTGAAAAAAATTATATTTCAAAATGATTATTAAGTGCTTTAAAAAGTGAAAATCGTAAGTTGACCAGATTCACTTGCCCATTTCCTCCCATAGACTTAGTGTGTGTACACCTTGGCTATTAAAACTCGCCCCGAGTTTTAATTGTCAAAAAATGCATAATTTGCCATTGGCAGAGTAACTTTCCGAACTTTTGTATTCTAGGGTGTTTATTTGTCCATTTGAACACTGCTATGTAGCTCAGATATCAAAGTTTGACAATTTTTAAATGGAAGCCGCTCACAATGTTAGGCCTATTCACTTTAAATAAGCATGTGCTCTTTGCCTAGGTTTCTACTGGAAATGTATGACCATTTTCCTTTAACCTTTTCTGTATTATTAAACTTTTCAATGCTTTCTTTTCATCTTAGCTGTGTACTTGGTTAAACTCTTCTGCTTTCTTTGTCTGAAACTTAAGAGTGGAAATTAAATTTCTTGGTAATTTGGCCCACTATACAGTATATGACACAACAGTTGTTGCAATCTTTCCAAGTAATGTTTATGATGCTGTACCTGCAGTCTGAATGGGGGGCGGGGGGGGGGGCCAGTGGCAATCCTAAGCACCACCTCCCCCCCCCCCCCCACCAAATCTACCACATGGTCTGTAATGCCTTATGCTGTAAATGTATGTACAACATGTCCAGCCTACAGCTATCTACAAGTGGACTTCGCAGTACTCCATGAATCTCAATCAATACTGCCTTGGTTGGTAGATCTTCTTTCTGTTACAGTGTCAATTGAGTTCATTTTGCGCTTCCTTTTCAGATCAATTTCTTCTGAGATATGAGGATACGTCCCGGAAATGCCGCAAACCAAACTTCTGTTGTGTATACACTTCAAGCATTGTTATTGTTATTATACATTTTTTTCTTCCTTCTTTTTGTTTTATTTTTTTTCTTTCAAGCATTTATTTGCTTTTATTTTGATTCCCATTTTATTATACAACTACCATTTTAGATTAATTGTGTATTTACATGTATTTATATGTTAATGTAAATCCTTATAGTCTTTGAATATTTGTATGCTACTTTTTGAATGTGTTGTTGAATAATAAATAACACAAAATTGAAAATGAAATTTTGTTTTGTCAGTATTTTTATTGTATATTAGAATACAAATAATATAAAAACAAATATTTATGATGGTAGAAGTAGTCATAGAATGGTGGTAGTACACTGTAGTAGTACAATGTAGAGGTAATGTTTTCAATTTAATTCAAAATACACATTTCTTCCATTCAAATGACAAAATAAGTAGCATTTTAGCAATTTACAAAACATTAATGAATGTTGATTATTTTCATTTCACTTAACTTTGTGTATATTAGAATCATTTATTAAGATTTCAAATCAACTGTCACTGGTATTATTCCCATGTGATATTATAGGTACTGTGCAGTCAACTTTATGTAAGATCACCGCAATGCAACTTTCAATACCAGTCAATCTCACCACCCTCCGTAACAATGACTCATTTTAATGGTCAATTGATCACATTACTCGCCTATCATAAAAGCTTTAAATATGATTAAAATCCATGTGCGGCAATCCAGTAATTTTGCGTTCCGAAGGGACAGAAATCCGTTTGTCGTGATTCCCGTGAATGGATTGTGGCAGGAAGGATTAATTGGTCCCATGGGTGAAGATCATCGGGAAATTATTGATATTAGGGCGATAATTGTCCTAAATGATTGAACCATAGCACACCTCCTAAATTCTAATGAAGTGGCGTTGTTTCCAAAGGCCTAGTCTGAGAAGTAAATTAAAATGTATCATCTCGGGCGTCAGTTCCGTTAGTTCAGGGATGGGTTCCCTCTAATACAGCTGATTGTTCGGGGAAATTATACGGTCCCGCGTATGTGAGTGATGTATTTATTTTGCTAATGTGGTATGACGTGGCGCTGTTGTAATTCACAGAGGTGATTTTAATCTAATGATATAATGGGCGCTCTTCTGTGATATATGTTCAGTGGCTTGATCGCGATGTCTGGCTGTATGTTAAAGGGCAGTGACATGAGTGGGAGAAATAACAAAAATGCCTCTAGGACATACAGTAGCTGGAGTGGATCTCTTGGCTGGAAGGATTTGTCTTGAATTTGTTTACCTAAGGAGAATCAAGCATGAATATACCAGGTACTTAATTTTTTCTTGTGCCCCAAGAGAAATTAATCCTATAGAAAGCTACACAACAAATTTGTCTGTCACAAGGCATATTGATTGTAGTTCTTTTAAAATAGTCAACTTTTGACTACAAAATTTTCACAGTAGAATCTTTGCAAAGTTTACTTGATTCTAGAAAAGTTTCACATCAAGTTGCCCACTACCCCCAATCATGTGATTTACCTTTAAAATCATAGGGTCAATACACTCTTGACTGTTGTATGTGGCCCATTCATTTTTTCCCCCAATATTTTTAAGGAAAAGTTTGAGAGAATAGTGAAGGTATCGTTAAGAAATTTAAAACCATTTATTTGAAGATCCATTGTTTAGGATGATTTGAGCACTCAATCTATAATTCATTTTTTAAACAGTTGATGAATTATTAAAGTAAATGGTATTTCATTCTGCCATGCAGGCAGAGTTGCAGACATTTAACTCTTAACGTGCCAGAGGATGTGAACCTCTATGGACTTTATGTGTATTATTTGGTGCAGATCTGCGACTTTGGCACGTTAAGAGTTAAAGAATGCAGTTTAGAATTCATGCTAACCCGTTGGAGACTAAGACCCCGTTTACAGTGCAGGGCTGGGCCGAGCCGCGGCCGAGCCCGGCTTTAATTGCGGTACTCGGCCCTCGAATTATGTGTGTTTACAGTGCCGGGCTCGGCCCGGTATATAACTTCAACCTTTCAATATTTTGTCGTAGTGGCGCTATGCATGTAAACAAACGATTATTAGGGAGCGCGCCGGGGTCACAGAGCGAAGGTGCATGGCCCCGCATTTTGGCCCGAGATGCGTTTACAGTGAGAAAAGGCCGGGCCGAGCTGCGGCCGAGCCCGGGCCGAGACTACCTCCTGAGGTTGGCCAAATGCGCGGCCGTTTTTGGTTGGGCGCCGGGCTCATTTGGCCTTTTGAGCGTTTACAGTGAGGTCTGCCCGGCTCGGCGCGGGCTCGGGCCCCCACTGTAAACGGGGTCTAAGTTATGAGATTACCTCCGCTTGGGATCTATTGGAACTGTGTTTTTTTCGAAATCATTCGTCTCCAATGGGTTACAAGACAACACTGTAGTGTATACGCCATATATTTCGTGAACATATATTTTCGTGATTTTGTTTGAAGACGGAGGAATCACGAGGGTATATATTCACAATTTTATTGCATTTGCGGGCATTCAGCCTTTAAAGAAGCGGTAAAGTCTTTGCGTTCAGATAAAGTCGCGGGAAATATCGGCGAAATAAAAGCCACCGTCGAATTATTCAGGCGTAGACAGTACATAAGAGGCCAGTATTATACGGTTGTGTGAAGGTAGGGGAGAGAAGGCGGAGAAGGAAAGAATAAGAAAGGCCAATAAGGTTAGATCATTTGTCACTGTAGAAGAGGAAGTAACAGAGAAAGGTGAGGCAATGTAGAACA
>JZLH01S0027443.1:4571-18049 GCA_001188425.1 Eucidaris tribuloides | reverse complement strand
GTGTATATTTCAACTCATTTGGTTCTTGAGGCATTTTCAAGTGTTCCCAATCATGTCACTAACCTTTAATTTCAACTACAATGATCTTTAAAAAACTATACCAATTTCATTGCTTTATTCATCGTTTTATGTGTATAATCTCTACGAACATTTAGTATCAAATTTTGTGTATGACGTGGAAAAGGGGTCATTTACCACATTCGATGATTTCTTCTTTTTTTTTTGGTGGGGGGAGGGGTGGGATCTGATGAATTACAACAAGCGGAAAAGGACAGTTAATGCTACGATTACCTAAATAAGTAGAAGCGTGGCACTTTTAAAATCATTTATTGGAGCAAAACTGTGGAATAATTTGTCCACACATGTAAGAGAAGAAAAGAAAGCAAGATCCCCATTTCGTAAAAGCCTAGGCAGCTATGAATTGTCATGATATAAATGTCCCTGCCTAATTGTTGGATGTGAATACATATTCTTTAATGTGACTTTGCATACATTGACAGTTTTATGAATTCGGAAAGCCAATCCCAACTAGAACTTGTGTGTGATACCATGCTTTCTCCTTTAACAACACGTTGCGTTTAAAATAGGCCTATCCTGTATTTAGATCACTTATACACGGTTGGAATTCCGCAAAAGTATCAATTACAGCCTCACTATTTTCTATCTTTAAGGAATTCAATCATACTTTTAGCTTTTTAATAAATTATGATTAATTTACAACTTTGCTATGACATAGGATATCATATCGTGTGGATATTTCTTCTTCTGAGTAACTCATGTGTGTGGATAATTTTGCACATCAAATGTTTTCTTGTGGTCATTATGTTACCCACAAATGCATATTTTGTAACCTGTAATTTGTAGTACTTTGTAAGTCATGTTGTTATAAGAAATACAAATTCAAACAAAAACATGATTGGATCAATTCTGAGCCTACTGAAAAACCGGTTCGTTGTGCAAATCACAAACACATTCTGTAAGGATTTACTGCAATACCTTTTTGATTTTCAACAGAATATTTCTAATAGGCATGTGATCAATACTAAAACCAACAATGGCTGAAGCATATCCGTTCGAGTAAGTATACAATAGAGTGGTTACCCGTACAAAATTATACAGTACATCTAAAAAAAATTGTGAAAGTGAAAACCACCCTCTTTGGCAATTAGAAAATATTGCTTTGACATTATGCTTACATCAATGTCAAGACCATAGTCTTAGCTTTCAAATATCGTTAGTTTTGTGTAATTTGCTTGTTTTAATCTTGAGATATCTTTATTTAGATACGAAAAGGTGAAATCGCAATTGTGCCACTTTTATTACAGTCCTTTGTAAAAGTGACATAATTACGATTCCACGATTTTGTTGTTTACAAGATATCTCAAGATTCAAGCAAACAAATTGAACAGAACAAATGATACTTAAAAGCTAAGTCTTTGTCCTTGTCGATGATGTAAGCATCATGTCACAAGATTTTTTTTTTTCTGACTGTCAAAAAGGGCGCTCTTTAGGGTGGCGTCACACTGTCCGAAATTGACCAATATGGTCACACGAATATGGAATTTTGAATTACGCACGAAGCTGGCCAGAACGTGATCAACAGAGAGAATCATCATCCAAAGCTAGTACGATGCCTACAGAAGGCCACACGATGCCTTGAGACGCTCTAACAAATGACCCGACATTTATACGATAAGAGCCAAATCTGAACATTTTCTTAATTGTGTGCCCATCTCTGCTAAACTTCTGGGCAGTGTGACGCCTGCTTTACCGGCACATTTTTTTGAGACATGCTGCAGCACGTTAAAAAATTGTAGAAGTGAAAAGCGTCCTCTGTGACTGTTAGAAAATACTGCTGTGATACATGTTTACGTCAACATCAAGGACAAAGTCTTAGCTTTCAAATGCTGTTTGTTTTGTTTAAATTGATTGTTTTAATCTCGAGATATCTTGTAAACAACAAAAGGGTGGAATCACAATTGTGTCACTTTTACGGGAAGAGGGCCTTATGCTATCATTGACTGTAGTAAAAGTGGCACATTGGTGATTTTACCTTTTCGTTATTAACTGAACATATCTCAGTTAATAACGAAAAGCAAACTGGACAGAACAAATGGAATTTGAAAATTGAGACTTAATGGTGATGTAAACATCGTGTCGGAAACCTGTTTCCTCATTACCAAAGAGGGCGCATTTAACGTGCACATTTTTGAGACACACTGTAGCTACCTGTATAGTAAGAAATCAGAACGTATCACTCATTTCATTTAGTCCCTTTACTAGCTTCAGACCCATGAGGCCATTCAAAATTTACCTCCTCCCTATCTTCAAGATCTTTCATCCATTCGTTCTGTCCAACACCCTCTTCCGCCAGATGTCTCTGTCTTCCACTGCCCATCTCCTGTTATCTCACGGACCAGGAACTATGACAAAATGCGGCGATCGTGGTTTCTCTGTTCTTGCTCTAGTACATTGGAACCAGCTGCCTTTACACATTTGTGAAACCCCTTCTCTGAAGCTTTTATTTTCGAATCACTCCTTAAAACTCACCTTTCCTGTAATTCCATATAAATTTGCTTTACCGGGAGAGTTGGCTTAGTGGTAGAGCGTCCGCTTCTGGTCCGGAAGGTCGCGGGTTCGAGCCTCGTCCGGGTCATACCAAACACTTTTACAAATGGTACCTTCTGTTTTCTAGCCAGGCGCTCGGCATTCTTGAGGTATGGAGTTCAAGTCCGCCCGGCATTAATGTCCTTCAGCAAGACATTTTTAATCTGCTTTGCTGCTCTCCACCCAGGTGTATAAATGGGTACCCTGGTCGGGTCATTTATAGCTTCAAGCGCGTAACAGCTGCTTAGCATAAATGTACCTGTCACGACCATGGGGTAATGATAACGCGCATAGAGACGTGCGATAAGCTACGTATGATGCGCTATACAAGAACGTGTTATTATTATTATTATTATTATTATTATTAGTAGTAGTAGTAGTAGTAGTAGTAGTAGTAGTAGTAGTAGTAGTATTATTATTATTATTATTATCATTATTATTATTATTATTATTATTATTATTATTATTATTATTATTATTATTCTAGAACAGAAAAGGGTAATACTAACATCTGTGTAATGCAGGGCCCGCTGGTAGAGCAGTCTTTGTGACTGAAGTGGCTACCGTGGGGAAATAAGACGTTATTATTATTTATTATCATTACAGTGCGTATTTACTATTAGAAAGGGGACCTTCACAGTACACTGATATGTAGTTTTACACCACAGAGACATCATGCCCAAGGCATGTTGTCCTTTGTTTGAGTATGCGCTCCTATTTTACTCTTTTGTAGATCCCGTGGGATGGAGGTAAATGTGATATTTGGCCCTAGCCCCCCCCCCCCACCCCCACCCCACCCCCAATTTTGAAAGAAAAATAATGGGTTTTAAATTACATTTCTTCATATCAATGTACATATTTATTAATCTTATTCTCTAAAACAAAAATTATGATCAAATGTTTGATCTGTTTATTTTTTATGACAATAAAAAAACACACACAATTATTATCATATCTGTAAATGCAATTTTGCACGAACCAGTAGTTTGGGATTCCTAATCTCATGTTTAACTGAAGAGTAGATCGATCATGCAATGCATATTATAATATATATCTCTATAACGTTTGTTTTTTTTTTCACCGGAAGCATAAAGACAAAAGACAAATTGGGACTTTATAAATAGGGCGCTTTTTAATCAACATGTGCTAGTGTAACTTGATACTGTGCGCCTTAGTTTAAATATTTTCACCTCTTGTAAAGAATCTTGGATATGGTCTAACAGTGGGCAGGATCTGATTTGAAAGTTTATCTATCATGTCTATATTTCCACTTCTGAGAATATTAACACGTGATCCCTCACCCCTTCAAAAAAAAGTTGGCTCACTGGTACCGAAGACAAACATGGCGTTATATTATCTTTATGCAGGACTTCAATGGCGGAAGGATCGTCAAAGACCATTTCTCTCAAGGAGTTAATGAAACTAGCGAAGAAGATTGGTCCCGAATATTACACCGAATTGGGCGTTAATCTTGGCTTTGAAGACGGTGAGATAAAGCAGCTAAAAGACAAAAAAGAGCCCAGGGATTACTTATTTGATCTTTTGACAAAGTGGAAAGGCAAGCAATCCGATGATGCAGATGTCCGAGGAATTCTGGCTCGAAAATTAACAGAATCAGATCTGAGGGCACTTGGAGATAAACTACTGAAAGGTACATGCATGTCAATATCTTAATAAAGAATAACATGCAATGTTTTTAATGTTTGCGATTTTGAATTGAAAGACATGCTTCATAAATTTTACAATGGTAGAAGTTTAGAAGCCATCATGGCAGCTTTTGTATTTCATAACGTTGATGTAATAATTCAACCGATTGCACTTCTGTGTTTATCTGTCAAAAGTATTTGTGGTCCCGATGATAAGAAAAGTACCCCGAGGAAGTAATAGAACCACGAAATTAGATGTCAATAGACCTTTATTCCAAGATGACTGCGAAGATCATGTTCTGTTTTGTAGACGGATGGCGAACGGGGGGAAGGGAGAGGGGACGTGCCCCCCCCCCTTCCTGACTTATATGACTCGTTATTGACACACTTGAAATCATTTTCTTTTTCTATTTTGTTAGCATTTCTTGATGAATGTTGATATTTGCTAATCTTTTCAACGGAGAGATACGATGAAAAAAAAGGTTAATAAACTTCATAACTGTAGCGAAGGGGTGGGGGTCAATATCAGATTTTCCACTTTTTAACAATCGATACATGTATTCTCGAGGTATTTTCCCCGCAGCAGGGTGTTATTGTTTTGCCTCGCTGTCCCCCCCCCCCAACTCTCGACATGAAATCTACTGGTTTTATACGTCCCGCTTTCAGGAAAATTGGCACCAGGAGCTGACGAACCACATTCAGGTACGGAAAGGATGGAAAGATGGAAAGACAAAGATAGAGGTAATCCACATTATGTTTAAAGTGATGTTAAATCGAAAAGAGGGATAATTTTGGATTTGAAAATACTAAATGGATGTTTGCAGAAAAGATTGTCGAAACAATGTGAAACTTTCGATTTAAATGGATGTGTGCGTGTGGTACAGTGAGATGAGATAGCAGAAGTTGACGATATTTTCTGTCTAATTGTGGCCCGGATTGGTTCAATTATTTTTGAATGCTTCTTGTTGTAAGCTAGAAATTTAAATTTGAGGAGACTTTTCAAAATTAAAAACACGGGATTCCATGCAAATCTTTACGTACCCTGTAGACATGTTTTCCTTATTTCAGTATTCATGGTATTGGATAAATCAATAAACGACCAGTTGCACCGTCATTTTATTTTATTTATTTTTTGGCTTACTGGACAATATATATGTCACAATGAAAAATAATAATTCTAATTCATTCATATCAACTGAATTCGAGAAAAATGAAATCAAATGGGCACTTTCCATTTATAATATATTTCTGTTCATTTAAATTCAATTGAATGTTGTCATAGATTGCCTTGTTGAGGAAAATATGAGTACTCATTTAATTGTGGTAACATGTACGAAAACTTGAAATGTTTTTAGTAAACTGAGAAGAAACATCGTCTTGGTACGTAAGTGTTTATAAGTGTCTTTATTTTACTTTTTTTCAAATAAGAAAGCATCTTAATCACTATACTGCAATGATTACTGAATAACCTTTTTTAAACAAATTTGGTGATGCACTTACTGCATTTCGAAATTTCAAACTTTTTTTCTATAAATTTTCAATTCAGACAGAACACAGTCCAGTGGGTCAAGCTTTGAGAAGCCTATAACAAACAGCTCCCATAAGCAGGCGAGCTAGTTAAAATGCATTTTTATAAACATAGTTAAAGGTCACTCCTCTTCCTTTTTATACATATATCCAAAATGCATACAAACAAATTAAAGGTTTTTTCAGTATCAGTAACGTACATAATTGTTAAATATAATATTTTTGTTCTAAGAAGTCTTGGCTAGTTACGATTGCATGCAATATTTGAAAACATTTAAATCTCGTTTCTTTTTCTTTTTACAAATTTAGAATTCCTGTCAACGAAAATAACGGACTCCTTCACTGCCGGTGACTGTCAAAGAATCCTGAAACAGCACTACAAAGAAAGGTTAAGTCATATCCAGCTGCGGCCATGGGATAAGAAAGATACAGTGAATCTACGTGATTTCTATACAAATGTCAGTCTATACAAGGACGAAAAGGTTGGTGGAGACGAAAGAAAGCGACAGAAGGTGAACTTGCCAGGATCCATCAATGATGTTTTCACAACAGAGGTAAACGGTTCTTTGCCGAAACGAATTGTGATGTTTGCTCCAGCTGGCCGTGGTAAGACAACAGCTGTTGCTAAGATGGCTTATGACTGGGCCTATGAGGTAGAAACGTCACCTCTGAAAGAAGTCCCTCTTCTGTTCATTCTCCACATGCGGTTGATGGACACTGATCAATCACTAGGGGAAGCAATTTCTGTCTGCAGTTACTTGGCCATATCGAGGGGGTAAGTCCCGAAGACATTGAAAGGTTCATTAACGGCCATCAGGAGGGTTGTACCATCATCGTTGATGGCTACGATGAGTACAACGGTAGTATCACAAAACGGGGTAACTCGAGTAACATTATCGACATCCTGCGTCATGACAAGTACAGAGCTTGTCGTTTGATGGTGACGTCTCGCCCTTACACAGAAGTAGATTTTGATTGGGGACAACTACCACAAATATATGCCAAAATGGAGATACATGGTTTCAGTAAGAAGGATGCCGAGAGTTACATACGACGGTTTTACAAGAATGCACCCAATCTGGCGAATGAGTTAATTAATTACTTAGAGGACAACGAAACCATCCGTGATTTCACCGTTACACCACTTTTTTGTGTCATGGTATGTGATCTGTGGCAACAAGGTACTCTCAAGGAGGTCAATACAAGAACACACTTGATTGACAGGACCAATGAATTCTTGTGGTTCCATGCAGAAAGAAAGAAAGAACGTCTCAGCTCAAACTGTGATGGTACATTAAACTCTATGCTTAAAAAGCTCGGTAAAGTTGCATTCGAAGGTCTATTACAGGATAGCGCCAGAGTCGTTTTCTCAGCTGATAACTTCAGGAGTATTCCGCAAGAACTGGAGGATGGGTGTAGACTAGGGCTGTTATCTAGGCAAACATCTGCATTGAGTCGAATTCAGCACGGCACAGCAATCACCACTTCAGTGCACTTTTACCATAAGCTGGCGCAGGAGCACTGTGCCAGCAGGTACATGTCTACATTAGGTCAGAAACCTTCACCTTTTTTCATGTTCTGGAAACCATCTCCGCTTCAAAAAGATTCTTAACCAAATGTACGGCCCCGACGGAATAAGAGAATATGAAAATCTTCTGTGTTTCTTAGCTGGCACCAAACCCGGTGCATGCCTACCGATCCTACAACATATCGCAAAGCAATCGTACCTTAAAGATCCGACGGATATATGTCGTTTGGTTCTTACGTGCCTCGCAGAGTCACAGGTCTGCGTGGACAAGCATCTATCCAGGGCCCTGAAATCTTGCTTCAAGGAGGGATATTTGCTTTTCCGACCCATCACCGCTACTTTGATAACGGGATTGGAAATGGTCACGCAAGATGTAAAGAAAAAGGTAGTTCATAATGTATTGTGTAACCAATGCGCATGGGCAAATTTTACGGGGAGGTTGTCGTATATTACCTCCACAAAATTGATAGGTTATGATATCACATAATTTCTATATACGTAAATTTAGAAGGTACGTGGTGTGTGTGTTTTTTTAGTGTAAAAATACCATACCATAGAAAAATTTTGTAGTGTCTTTGTTGGTACATGCTGTAATTCGTCCTTTTAATGGCGTAAGTAACTATGGTCCCGGGAACAATGTTTGGAAGGGATTTATCAAGCATGGACTCGGAATCCACATGTACACTATATAAAATGTCGGAGATACTTGAACAAAAGAAAACATATCTTGTGCAAACTGGTTTAAAGGAAAATGAGAACAGCCAGAATTATCACCTTGTCTTTATGTTATTTAGTAGTTCTTGCAATATTAAACCGACATTCCCCTTTCCATCCTCAAAAATTTAAATGTGAAATTTAATCAAGGATTATTTTCTTCAAACATTCTCCTACTCATTCATCGTAAAAGACGGAATTCGAAAAAAAATAAGTATGGTGATCGGCACTACCAACGGATCACCTTTTAATCTTGATTAAGTCTTTATTCATTGTTTCCTGATATCCTCTTGTTTGTATGGAAAGCATATCTGAAGCTAGGATGAGTGGCATATTTCCATGAACATATCCCATAGCAATAATATTTCGACCCAAATTTCTTGGCATTGCCATCAGTCGTACGTTATCTATGAATTCATTATACGAATAAAGTTTTGTCAAAATCTCATGAGTGAATAACAGTCATATGGCAACATTGGGCACAGATAAAGTTCAGATAATGATCACTTTTTAAATAATAATAATAATAATAATAATAATCATCATCATCATCATCATCATCATCATCATCATCATCATCATCATCATCATCATCATCCATATTTTATTCGAAATAGACATCACAAATAGGAATCTTCCGAAAATTCATTTTTGCCCAATTGATCGTGGGCCCGGCAGCCAGATCGACGTTGCTCTATCCCTTAAATTGTTGAACGCCAAACATGGTAGTAGCAACGGGGCTTGAACTCCCGACCTCCCGGTTGTGAGGCGGACGCTCTACCAACTGAGCCAACACACCAAATCATGACATTTACTCGCATGCGCCACAATAGATGCATCGCGAGTCAAATCTTCAAAATGTTTTTAATGACCGCAATTTTATTTCCATACAATTCGTGTCATTTTGAACATTATTGCTCCACACCCCTCCTACGGCAAACTAATCGCTATTTTTTTCTTCGACGAATTTCGATATATCAATGAATTATCTGTTATATTTCAGAACGCCTACGCGCCCGAAAAATCATGAAAACGCGAGCATACGTGCGAAGTTAATCCTGTACACAAATCAGTCCTAAATCTGCAGAATAAATCATGACTCCCTTTTCGTTGGTTATTTTGTAATCTCATGAAGTATGGGTGGCAATTGGGGGGACTGGGGCGTGTCCTCCCTATTTTTTTTGTTGTTTTGTTTTTCAGGGGAATCGTCCCTCTTAATTTCAAAAAAAATATTTCTTTTTATTTTGTTGGCATTTTTTAAAAATAAATTTTGTTATTTGCGAACCTATTCAAAAGAGAAATGCGATAATTTATTTTGAACTGTATTAATGCAGGTTAGAGGGACTTCAAAGTCACAATTTCGACCTTTGCATCCTGTTTACAGTGCGCGAGGGTGTTTTCGTCGTCCCCCCCCCAACTTATAATATGAAATCTCCCCTACTGTGGAACTCATTGTGTTCGCCAAACAGTTGTAATTTCTTTTATGACGTGATTATTACTGGAGTTGACAAAGATTACGATATTCCCACCGCAGTTTCTTGACGTCTACCTACGAGCGGGTACGTAAACAACGGACGCATACGCGCGCGTGAAATTCTAAAATCGTTTTGAAGAGTTAAATTAGGGCAAAGACAGACAGCTTTGAACTCGAGGACTGTTATACAGTGCGTCTCAAAAAAAAAAAAAAAACTTTACACTTCTGAAATGGCCTCCAAATTAAAAATTATTTCGATTTTTTGAAAAATGTTTATATACATGGAAAGCTGAAAGTCTCTTCTTTTATATGACACCAACAAGTTTGAAATTGGTTTATGCTTCAGTGAGCACTACCCACTTTTGTAAAGGACCTAAAAATTAGGTTGCGCAGGAATTGGCTATCCATTATAACACAGATAAAAGCTCTGTGATTATATGGGTTGGTGAGGTGGTGGGGTGTGGATGTGGGGTGAAGGGATGGTGGTGGAGGTGGCGGTGTGTTAGAATTACCTAAACCCACTACCCCATTCCCTCCACTCCCACCACCCCCATACGCACCCAACACCCACCACCCCCACATCCCCACCACCCCCAAACCCACCCAACAACCCCCACATCCCACCACCCCACATCCCACCACCCCGTCACCCCCATTACCCCATACCGCAGTACCCAGTACCCTTCACTCCAATACAATAGTCTTTCATGTTTTCAATCACTTAGATCTTTAATTTACACATGCCAATCCCCAAGTAGCATCACACATAATCAAAGGGCTTATGCCGAAGGGGTGGGTGAGTCGCGTCGCGTTGCGTGACTGGAACGCGACCTTTCGTCCAAAGCCCCCCCCCCCCCCCCCCCGCTCGGTTTTTGGGCCGAAAGCTGCGTCGGGACGCCACGTCGCGGTCCAGAGTTGACTGACGCGACCTTATCGCCAGAAAGCCCGCACCCCCCGCCGGTTTAGCCGAAAGGGTGTGTTTTATAAATAATAAAATATAGGGTTTATTTTCAGTGTTTATAGGCATTGTACGGTCGCCCCAGCTAGGCGGACACGCCGGCCTGGGCCGGCGCTGGGGCAGGGCACGGGAACCAGCGCATATGTGGCGCGCCAGCGCGCAATTGATTGGCACGCACTGGAAAAAGGTGTTAGTGTTGGTGGTTGAGTGTTCCTAACACCAAATCCGAGCAGCGAAATCGACCCAAGACTCGGTTATTAGCGGGGCGCGCTTCCTTGAGATGTGGCCGACCAGGTGACGTCACGCGTTCCTCAATGGATCGATAACGGTCCGAGCGAACATCAAATGTTCAAATTTGAGTGAATTGATTTACGAATTGGTTACGAATTGGTTACAAATGAAATAAAAACGAATTTGGCTCGAGGTATTTTTTTATAAAAAAACAATTTAAGTTTCTATGCATATATTTTCTAAAAATAAAGAAATCACCATTGTAACAAACACAAATTCGACAAAGCAGATTACCTTGTAATGTGGACAGAACACTAGGCGTAGCCAAAAGGGGGGGGCAGGGGGGCAGTTGCCCCATATTTGAATTTTGTCGTACACGAAGGACTCCGTCGTACATGCGGAACCGACAAAAATAATTTTATACCGACGAAATATCTAAAAGCGACAAACATATTGAAAAGAAATTTACATTTTTCAATGTAAAAATCATTTTTTTACAAGGCTCGAATCGCTCAAGCTCGCTCGCATAGTGATTTCTTCATGGTCAAGGTGTTTTTTCGGTAACCAGGCAAACCGCCTTGTCATGAATCACTATGACTTGATGATATTTGGAAACGTTAACAAAAAAAAACAGTCAACTTGAGTCAGTGTATCACACCAGAAACGTTCCAAATCATACCGACCCGAACATCAATGGTTGTAAAAAAATGTTTACAGGCTACAACATTAAATGTTGAATACACATTCAGCAACGTGTACATTAGGAAATCTTGGAAAAAAGAAATAGAACGCTATTTGATACGCGGGGAAAAGAAATGGATGAAAATTTGCCCTCGGCGCCGTAAGCCCCGTTCAACGCAGTCCAAATCAAAAACCACAAATTGCCTTATATTTGCCCACACGTTCCTATTCTCATAGACTTCGAAAATGTTCTTCAGCAATGTTGATATTAAAATTTGTTGCATGATTATATTGTGTGTTTCAAATTAAATTACAGTATCTGCTGAGTGCCTGATATAAAATAATAATCAGAAAATCATGCAGAAGGCTTTGTACGATGTAGAAATATACCTTTTCACTTCTTTAACTTGAAATCTATTATGTCTGTAAGCGCTCGTTCGCTTCGCTCACTCGCGCATACATCATAACCGGAGGGGAGCCGACCGCCAAAAATGGCTTAGTTTTGAGTTCGTTCACCCTGTACAAACTAATAGACTATGTTTTATTTTCAAGCATTATAGCATAACAAACAATATTCAAGAGGTCCTACTAAAAAATTGTTGCGAAGCCGGCTCCAAATCCAAGATGGCGTCCCAAAATGGCCGCCATTTGATAAATGGTTCAAGTTTTAAGAATAAAAAGTTCGAAAGGTCCAATCCCTAACATGGGTGTCCATTTAAAAGCAAATGATATTCCTACAACTTGATACCAGCATTCTTAACACACTTTAAGGGGATTCATTGTGATTTTTTGGTCAAACACCCTTGTTTTTTGACAATTTTTCCCAAAAATCTGAAATAATTAGGAATGCATATTTCTCATAAATCAAGATTTATGAAAAAGCATGATGCCACCATACTTTCCAGAATTTTGTCCAAATGTGTTGAACAACATTTTGTGAAAACTCGAAGTTAATTACTATTTTTGGATCAAAACGTTATAAGGTCACGAATCCTGATATACTTCGATTTACTTTTGAGCAGTTTTTGGCAGTACATTGTGTTCTAATGTACTAGTCTCGATTCCAGACCCTGGCCACTGTTCTCCCTATACATAGCAGTGCTGGTGCAAAGCAGGGGGGGCGCACACCAATTGACCTTAAAGTTTGCGGTTTATTCCTAGAGGACTAATGTGAGTCAAAGCAGCTTGACTGAGGATAACACTTTCCTGATCACTATAGGCAAGGTACTCTAAAGGTCTAGAAGCCAGACTATCTTATGTACATTGATTCCCAAGACTACATGGTAGGAAAGCAGGCGAGTAGGCGCAAATACGGCTTGTTAAGGTGGTTTAACCCCCCCCCCCGACATGGATAATGCTAGATTATAACCTTATTTTAAAAGTAAATTTTCTTGAATTTTTTCAAAATTGAGTATATTAGTTGCCGTAACGTGTACATCACATGGAAACTGCAGCTTTGTAATGACATCGCCCTTTCTGTACCAAAACACAAAACTCTGACCTATGAAAATTTTTACATGTAATTTCATCGTTTTGGTTATTAATGTACCATTTTTGGGTATGAAACTACTATTTATGTAAAATGGAAAGTTCACTGGATAACCAAGCATAAAAAAATATTTATCTATCTTGTTGGCCGAGCAACTCATTTCCGCTAGCAAACGGCATTTCAGCTCATCGCAACAAATGGGTGAATTTCGCATTTGAATGAGATTTTCTGTTTGTAAACTAATAAACTAATAATATAGTAGAAAAACAAACAAATACCTTTTCATTACTAACATATAATTGATTTGGATACTTAGTGATGTCAGAGTTGGAAAATAACCATAGCATGACCGCAAACATGTTACAAAGAAATTGTGTATAGCACACTAAAATTAACCTTTCACCTTTAACCGCGTGAAGACGAGTGACGAGATATCTCGTCACGAAGCCTATGGAATACGTGTTAAAAGCAAAAACAATGCGTTCCAATGGGTTAAAAATGTAATTTTTATGGCATACTTACTTAGGAGTGCAGGACCGAGCTGTATTAGTCATCTTATTACTTTGGGTTGAGAAAAGCTCATTATTATAGCTGAAAATGACAAAATATGCATTAATCTTTGT